>JAPYYT010001399.1:0-27583 GCA_030522565.1 Ceratosolen corneri | reverse complement strand
CCATTGCTTGCGTATACGGAAGTGACGCTCGGTTTCGGCTATTCGAGCTCGTGTCTCCCGGTGCTACAAGCTCGCCGCCCCCGCCCCCTCTCCGAGGTCGGCCGTCACCCAACTCGCCAGGCAGCTCACAGTCTGGCTCTCCGCGACAGATCTCTACTTCCTCCTCTTCCTCCGCCTTCCCTGCCACTTCTCTCTTTATCCACGGCTCTATTCTTTCTCGCTTATTGCCTCAGTCCGCCTCCTTGTGTGTGCGCGCTCGCTTCCTTATGTGTGTTTAGTGCGCAGGATTAGTATGGCCATTGCATACGAGCGCCCGCGAATGAACGAAGTACACTTTCGTGAGCTCTCTCGCTCGCTCTCGCTCTCTCCCTCCCTCCCTCCCTCCCTCCCTCCCTCCCTCGCTCACTCACACACTCTTTGTCTTCGGTACTCTCATTACTTCTTTTTCTTCGCCCCTTCCTTAGGCCTTTGCTTATATACTTTCCAACGTGTGAACCATTCGGTATAATGCGACTTTTTCACTTGTTCCGCGTTATGGAATTAGGCTGAGTGTTGTACGGGATTTTTTTTTTGCTCCACAAACACGAGCTTTAAGAAACACATGTAACAGAATTATGTAAGCTGTGGCAATAATATAAATTCCTCGTGTTTTTCTTGCGATGTGCGTGGGGTGGGGTGGGGGGGAGCGGAGGAGGGGCAGAGGAATAACGGGCACAATTAACATGCACCATTGTATATTATCAGAAAGATTCTTCACAAAATACTAAATTAACATTAGCGCATTAAAGACTAATCTGCTTTATACAATAATTAGTGTCTGCTTTATCAATACAGTCCTCGAGTACTATATTTATCGTTCTTTAAAGTATTATCTTTATATATTCAAAACCATTTAATGTATGATATTATTAAGGTTTTAGCTGGAGTATCACAAAACCATTTCAAATTTATGTATAATTTTGTCAATTCCTAGATTAGTAATAATCCTACATCTTTTAATAAGATAATCAATGCGACTATACAACTAAAATATTCAAAGAGACATAAACTGACATTATTTGAATAAATTAATTAGAAATAAAAATGTATTTAAAATAATATCTATAGGGACATGTAATTGGAAAGAGATAAATGTAACTTTAACTGCAAGTACTATATTTTCATCTTCTATCATGAAAACTCAAAACATACTATTTTTTTTTATATAATTGAAATTTATATTATCAAAAAGGAAATGATAATTGCAAAAGAATATTCTAAACGAATAATTTATATATCGCTGATCCCGCTTCCCCCCTCCCCTCTCTCACTCTCTCTCTCATTCACTCACCGTATTTACATTTACCTATTTATTTCGCTTTATAAACATTTAAATGCACTTCCAGAAATACCATTAAAATAATGTCACTTTTAGAAATGGGTCAAGGTTAATATTATATGCATCCTTGAGAAAATCGAGTAGCTGATTTGTCATTGCATAGGTTTTAATGTGTTACATAAATGCACATAATCTTTTTCAAGTTTGTAAACGATAATCTGAATGATGCAATTTGTGTATGCGTATGTGTGTATATATATGTTTGTGCAATGTTTACCAGACTAATGTCATAATAAACCAAATTTATGTAAGTCGCTATGGTTGCAATTTGAAACAAATGCACATTTACATACAAATTACTATTTTACTATAATATAAAAATATTATCGAATTGTAAGTATTAAAAAATTCGTTATTTTATTTTATTTTTTTTTTTTCATGATTTACGATTAACAAATTTTAAGCTTAAAAATATATAGCATTATATAATGTTTTCGACATTTCATGAATAAATCATAGTTTTATCATAGTTTCTTTAATCTACAATTACTAATTAATCTATGCATAGTTAAGCCCTATTTTTGCTCTTTCAATAATCAACGTTTTTGAGATGAAAAAACAAAAACCCATTAAGGAGTTTTGTTCTTAAAGGGCACGTGTGCATTATCACGAGCTTTCAGATTTCATAATAATTTCATAAATACTATTAAAATAAACTGAAAAAAGCAATTTCTTATATTGTAATTTTACATATGTTCTGCGAAATGATAATGCTTAATATTACATTATTGTATTTAGTTCTATTTATATGATCATTATCAAGCAAATGGAAAATAGCTTCATTACTGAATACACCAATCATACTGATTCAATTAAATATCGTTTCAACTGCATTAAATCAATTATGCATCCTTTACACCTTAACCAATAATATTTACATAATGATTCGTGAATAAATCAAGATAGAAAAATTTTTAAAAAAGTATTTTACAGTCATAACTTAAAAAAAACTAAATATCTAATGTCAGCGATATTTTATCTAGAGATTCAATCTAATTTTCGAGTGAATGCTAAAATTACAAATTCAAAATCTACTGTTACTAAAACTACGGTTAGAAGCAGGTTCGAGGGAAAATATTATTCCACATGGAAGACCGATCGGCACTATAAATTTCACAAAAATAATACACGAAGAATAGTCGCCAGTGCTGCAAGAATAGCTAATTCTCGTTGATAAATGAATACCATGACAAATGGGTCAATATTGAGACAATAATCTCGGATTAGTAAAACATCAATTATATTAATTATTAATAACGCTCGCATAATCTAAGAAACGATAATTCAAAAATCTGCACGCAATCCCATCTTACATAAAATTTTTTTTATAAAATTTATCCGACTTTCAAATAAACATTACAATTAATTTCCGTACTAGTACTTACACGGTGCCTTCTTAAATATGATTGCGAGCAATTGCATTCTTCAGCATTCGTTTAATATGTTGTCTTTACCAAGTTATGCATGTCCGAACAATGAGATTGTACCACTAGTCGATGCCTTTTTATAAACTATTGAGCCAGAGAGTTGAGTGAAAAGCCAATAATACTTTTTCTCGGCACTCCTTGCGCGCTTTTCCTTTTTCATTCCTCGACTTTCCCCTTCCGCAGTCCTATCAACTTCACTCGCAATTACGGACTTATTTACAGTAATGTTAAAAAGGTCTGTCACATTTAATGGGCAATTGCAAATAAAGCATTAATTCATCCTCTCTGTCGTCTCTTCCTGTTATTTATTTGCAGCTTGAAACTCTGTCTTTCATCGTCCTTATATGATTTCTCGGTGTACGAGTTGACGTTGCCCCTCTCCTTCTTCTTCATTGACTGACGCGGACGCGCGTACTTATGGGGCATTATCTCTGGTAAGAGTTACTCGTCTCGATACGTTCTCCTTACCGTCGTCGTCATCGTCCTTGTCGCCGTCGTCATCATCATCGTCGTCGCCGCCGCCGCTGCCGATGTCTACGCTCATTCACGCCGCAACTTTTGTGGCCATGACTGCTCGAGCTATAATATGCACTCGAGGCATATGCACACGTGAGTGTTTGTGTTCGCCATACACTCACACACCTGTCTTCCCCAGTCCATATATTCCCTTTACTCCCCCACCGCCTCCTCCTCCTCCTCCTCCTCCTCATCCTCCTGCTCCCCCTCCGCCGCCGCCGCCCCCCTCCTTCACCGACGCATCCCACCGCCCTCTCAACCTCCGCCTCAACCATCACTTTGCCATCATCCGGCACCTATGCATTCTTTCTTTATATTACACTTCTGGGACCGAAGTGTTCCTCCACCTTCTCCGTCTTCTCCTCCTTCTCGTCCCCCCACCTCCTCATCATTCTGCTTTTTCTCGTTCTCTCCCCTCGTGAATACGTGTGACCTTTTTTCTGCATACTTATGGCCACTTGTGGCTGCTGCGATGCTGCTGATGTTGCTGCCGTAGCTGCCGCTGCTGCTCGTAATGTATAAATTTTAGTACGAGATACGACGCACGGGATGTGACTTTCCTTTGTTGCTTCTGACGCTGCATTGTGCTCGATTATTGTGAACTGTGAATCGATGATACGGCGGAGAGACACCTGTCGATTTTTAATGGATTAATTTTACACGCGCCACCTTAGGAGCACGTATATTATGAAGAAATTTCACTCCTCCTTTTTCCAATTAATGGCGTCCTCTCGTGGGCTCACTTGAGCACTTTACGGAAATTCACACTGTAGCGGAAAAGTGCCATCGCATGCAATCGTCACTGCAATGTTGATTGACGATTGACGCTAATTCTCAGAGGTTTTAGTGCTTTCGGCAAATGCATACGCTTTTATAAAATCCGTAAGGCGATCTTGCATATTAAGAGCTCAAACTCAATCGATTTGCATATTGAAAGTGGAAATAAAAAAAAAATTAAGTAGTATTGTACCTTCTATTTTTTAAATGTGGATCTTATCAAGTAATACTTAATAACTTTTTGAGACCTTAGAAACCAGTCATCTAAACTTATTCATTTATTTTCCCATCAAAAAATTATTGTTTGCGCTGAAAATCATAAAAGAGATTAGATTATTTGCCATTAATTTAATTTAATCATTTGCTAATACGAAGCTTGAAAATATTAAGAATTGATTTTAAAAATGATGTTCAAAAGTCAAAGTATTAAGTCTAAAAATCCAAGCATCATTAAAATTTATCGTTAAATGGCTTATTTATTGCATTAACGTGCTTTATTTGAAAATATCATTACTCAATTTGTATTATTTATACATGAGTTTTTAATATGTTGATTCAGTTGATAAAAGAAATGATTAAAAATATACAGTTATGTAACGAACAGAAAATGAATAAATAATGATTTTTTTTCCAATTTAAAGTTTATCTCTTTTTCTAGAAACATTAAAGCTCCTGAATTGCATTTCTAATAATAAAAAAATTCAACTTGAAATCGTTTTAAATGAATGAAACAAATACAATTGTGTGCGCGTTAAGAGTGTGTATTTAAGGATATGTATTATCGCAGAAATTATGATTACATTATATGGCCTTTTAATTCTAAAACGAAGATAAGATGAGACATATTTAATATTATTTATTTACCGGAATAGTTGCAGGCTTAATATTACATTATTATATTAATTATATCATATAAATCATAAGTCGATAGTATTAATGGCAATGCACGTGTACACTCAAATACTATCATTGACAGCAGGATGTTTGCAAATGAATCATAGAATGTGGAAACATTAATATTTGAAACATTCATAGGGGGATTATATTTAGGTCAGACAAAGGGTTATCAAAGTATTTACAAGATACTAAAAATCATGTCACATAGAGGTCTCTATAATTGAAGGATACACAAATGAAGTCTCCGAAATTGAGTCGTGCAGAGGGTGAGTCAATAGATGATTGGGGAGATATGAGAGGGAGAGGGCTTATAAATAGAAGTATATAAATAAATGTTTGTATAGAGTAACAATAGCGATGGGAACAGCGGTGAAATAATTTTATAATATAAAGAATATTTATCTTGCATTAGCTATGTGTCGGTCGGTAACGGCTCTTTCCAAATTCACTACAGTATTGTCACAATGTCGTAAAATCTAAATTATATACATAATACCCTTTTACTTTTGCTCATGTTACATACTAATGAATATCTTATACATCCGAAATATTTAAACAACTACTATTTGCAAAACTCTGAAATGGACGCAATCAATTTTGATTGTTCTGTCATTATATGATAAATTACCGTACGTCTATATCATTAATTTATGAATGTTCATAATTCGTTTGTACATATTTACATTCTTTCATAAATCAGTTTTTTTTTTTTCTTTGAAACTATATTATTTACGGATCTTTGTTACGCATAATTCTACACATAATTCTTCATTATTAGGCATTTCCTTTTTTTATACTTTTCTTCTACCTGTCATTAAACACGCAGATTTTATCATTTAATTTTGCTATTATTGTATGATAATCTATTTCCATTCCTTTGTTTTACATACTCGCGCAAAGGAAACATAATTTATCCGTTTATCACTACATAACTTAAATAAGAACTAAGATTTTAAACAATAGTAATTTCACTTATTCGTTCATTAATTTCAAATTAAATTCGATTAAACAAAATTTCCTGAATTTTATTGAAATCAAATATTCTTGTAACTAAAAATAAAATGTATTTTTAGCCAACATGCCACTTGGTTGTATTATGAAATTAAATAAATCTCAGAATATGTTGATATTTGCAAAACTAATAATATATATCGAACTCACAATTAAATGTCTTATTTTTATTTCTAAGTCTTACGATAAGAGCTGGCAATGACATTTCGTGATGGTAAAGTGAATATAATTGCGTGCCATTATATATGTTACTTTGCATATAAGTGAGTTCGATCACTTAATTGATAGTAAATTTATTAATATCTATTAATATTTATTATACTACTACCTAATGTATTTTTCAATATTAATTTGATTGATATAAAAATTTTTTTTAAACCGTAACTAATGAAAATTTCGCTATATATAATAAAGTTCTTGGCAGCGAATTAATATTTACAAATTAATAACAAATTAATGACTAATTACACGTATATTATGACTATAATGGGAAGATATTAATTTCGATATTTTTGAAGTTCTTAATACAATTTGCACAGGAAATTAATTTTATAACTGCATATATCTTATACTATAAATTATAAATAAAGTATATTTTATAAAGTATGCAAATACATTCTTGATTTTAAATTCATGTTTGCATGTCTTATTAATAATATTAACTGGGTTGAATCCTACGGATTATAATACTAAATTAATTTAACACTAAATACTTTTCTTATAATGAGGCAATATGTAAATAAGTCTATTAGTAATTGGTATCTAATTGCATTTAAAGTATTTAATCTGCTCTAAATAACTAGACAAGCTAATGCTATTAAAAAGATTAATAGCATATAAAAATGTTTTTAATTTAATGCTGTTGAATAAAATTTGTATTCTCTTTAAAGAATATTTAAATTATTTATTTTCTAATGAAATGCTGCAATATTCAGTTTATGCCAGTTAAATGAAAATAAAAAAAGCTTCGATTAACTTTTAATCACCGTCTTATAATTGAAATTTAATTTACGGTTAGAGTGTATAGCAAAAGGATTCATACAATGTGCAAATACTAAAATTATTCTTCTATGATAAATAAATATTTATAATATAATAAGATAATAGTATTATTACATAAAAGTGAATTTCTAATGATTCGATGTTTATCTTAAGTTTCAATTTAAATGGAGCCACGCGGCAATTCAATTTCAATTAAATTCTTGAAAAAATAAAACAATCTGATACATCATCTTTTAATAATTGAAGCTGTATTTAACGAATTTCTCCGTTGTGCGAAAGTATATGACGAATATAAAGCATATTTGAACTTTTTTGTCATTATTCAATTAAAGGATATTTCATATATTCGGGATTTTTGATCCGATAATCCAGACCAACGATTATAAAATTACATCCACTCTTGTATGCCAATCAATACAAATATCCCAACTCCCGTGCTCTTTCTCAAAAGGAGGAAGCGCCCGAAAGATAAGTAGGCCCAAGTAGATTGGGTATCGCGCGATTAAGCATACGCACTCAGGTAGATATAATTTCGAGGTTGTTATAAATGGCGGCGCGAAGCAACGAGGTTTTCCTCCAGTTCGCCCCTTCAAGCACTCAAACAATGACTCAACCCGTAAGCGCGGTTACTGCGCGGTTGCCTCAACTTGGGGGCACCGAAGGTGCGAAACGTGAGATAAGTTCGCGGACTTGGAGGCTTAGCGCCGATTTTGAGGCGTCGACGTCCACATGACCTTCTCCCCTCGATGTCGAGCAATCCTCTCGGCTTTTAAATACAGGCAAGCCGGTTATCGCGTCCGTACGCACACAGGCAAGTCGCGTATCTAACATACGCGGCAAAGTGGCCGAACGCGAGATTACGAACGCGTGCAGAGTGGACGGCCCTGCGGCTGTCAGATAATCGAATAATTTTGCAACCCGATAGCCGAAACATTGCCCTTGATTATACGAGGGTGGGGTGGGAGGGGAGGGAGGAGGAGAAAGGGAGGGGGGCGGGGCACCGCGCAAAGTACGTGACGAATCGATTTCGCGCGGAGTTGCCCGCGACACGCAGCTGGAGAGAAAAAAAGCGAACGCGCCGAGGGATTCATCGGGGACGATTGGATCTTGTGCTCAAGCCGTTGACTTTCCTTGAGCGCATGCGACAACTGATTAGATAAGGGCCATTCCAAATCATCCGCCTTTCAAGACGCATTTGGAGAATAAGATAGGCGCGCTCAAGCCACAAACGTCTGATCCTTTTGTTTTCGAGCTTTAGCCAACTTATTTCCACGCCGCGCTCACTTTCGATTTCATTCATTCGCCCAAACTTTCTGCGTCTTCGCATCTTTATTTTGATTAAACTGCAACGTGTTCATCTTTAGTGTGGGAGGAGGTTCAATCAAAAAAATTGGCTACCATCTAACAGATAATATAATAATAGTTGCTGGCGCAATAAGAATAGTAGACATTTTTTTTTCAAATGCTAAACATGACATTTCTCCCTCAGCTTTTAATTAAGAGATGAAGCTGTTTCGGCTCAACTTAATGTTAAAGGGAGTCAACTTAATGATGGCGATCGACCGATCGCATTAGACGTTTTCCTAATCATTTTTGCTCGATTTTTCGACTTTGACAGTCATTTACGGTAATTGAGAGCGTGAATTGCAGTAATCATCACCGATATTATATCTTATATAATAAGCAATTATATTTATAACAATTGTATGAAGCCTTCACCCTTACCACCGATATATGTCCAATTCAATTGAGCCATTTTCCCTATTTTAAATCCCAGCATTAAGAAGGGGCATATATTTTGAGATAAAGTTTTCTCCTAATGTCTTTTGTTATAATTCGATTGAGTTACTAGACCATAAAGTGACTGAAAAGATTATTAGCTCCGATGAAACAGGTCACGCATGCATATTAGTTGACCTGGTTTAGTTTGCTAACTAAATGCTGAATAACACACAATTTATTTCCTAAAATCGCCCTACATTTCTTCGTGATTTTTACTCGTTTATGATAGCAGGAATATAATAATTTAACAAATAGTTTGTAATCGATATTTAAGATACAAGTGCCCCCCCCCCCCAGCATCATTATATAATTTGCCGTTTGATCTCACAATTATAAATGACTAGAATAATAGAAGCATTAAGCGTGTGAAAAAGAAACTATAGCTACTATCGACGATAATCTGTCGATGTAATTGTAATAGCGAATTATGTAGCGAACAACTTCATCGCGCATCTATTATAGTTATTATTATAAATTGAAATTTTTGATTTATTTTCTTTTTTTTTTCTTTCAATAAAATCTTTTAGGAAAAGCACATTTTAGCAAACAATATTTACAAGATCAAACAATGTCATTGCAATTGAAATTAATTTTTTTTCATCTCTGCGCTTCTATTTTACCAGACACTAATAACGACCATACTTTTCGTCAAATTACATTTCGACGTCGTATACACACTTAAATTTCGCAGCAAATGTATGCACGGGACTAGTACACCTGTGCAGGGGTAAGGGACGATATACGTGACTTGATAGTGACTAGTAGGGGGACGATAGCCTACGACTTGCATATTACAGGTGTCTTTCACACAAGTGATAGGAAAAGCTGGCGGTTGTCCTTTACATTCCCAAAGTGTATTCAGCGGAGCTCGAATGGTAGAGGCTTACCGACCACTTCCGTATATCTCTTCCTCATTATCCTTCACCTCTATATTTCTCTGCAATACTATTCACATAATATCACATAATATACACTATGATTTAGATGAGATTTCTCTCTTGATTTGAAATCACATTATTATTTATGGGTGATTTTTCCTTCTACTGTACTCGTAGTCCTTTAAATACGTTTTTTTTTATATCAATATAATATATTTTAACGTAATGTATTTTGATTTACAATTTTTTTTCAATCATTAAAACGATTGATAATTTGGTTTTAAAAATAAATTATTATTTTCGTTGCATATTAGTCCGATAATTAATTACCTATTGATTTTATAGCTATTGTTATTAGTGTATTTAAAGATATTTTATTTACGGCTACTCCGTTGCTGCATCATATTGCTCAACAATTATTTCCTTCTTAATATGCACCATTCAAGATAAATTTGTTCATTGACTTTATTTTCATTGAAATACTTCGTAAGAAGCAAGGGATACCGATTGCATTGCCTATAATTTTACTTGCAATGGTACACTAGACGTATTTTTTTTTTAATTTTAATTTTAACGTGGAAAATAAAGAACATGAATAGAAGATAAAATTCGATTAACCGCACTATATTATAATGTGTTTATTTTTTTACAAAGAAGAAAAGATTGTGTGAGTGTTTTTAAAGTTGAGTATGATATTAAACGACATTTGAAACGACGTTCGAAGTGATAATAATAATGACGACGATGAAACGAAGAGAAATAATGAAATATAAAATTGAAGAAAGAAAATTAGGCTTAAATTATTTGTTTATATAATTGCTGTTAAATTTATACAACAACAATTACTAAGAAACTTAATGCTTTATTAAAATATAAATACCTGGCGTTAGATTTATTAATAGGTTAAGAATTGATTGATTAATTAATATTTGATTTAGAAGTGATTTAATGATTTGGAATATTTGATGTTTTAAATATATTTGTAAACACTGCCTTTTCAATTTTCAACGGCCTGCGTATGTTTAATAATGACAAAGAAGTGGAAAATATTCCATTCATAATTATAATATATTTGATATATAATGTATTTATTTATTTATAACTTCAATATATAACATATTTAATAAAAAAAATAACGCTACATGTAGAAATTTATCTTTTCGGTTTTTATAAACATATTTACATGTACGTAAATACATTTCTATTTGTTCGGATAGAAAGTATACGAATGATTTTTTATATTTCAATTAAGGATTAAGAAGACGTGAAAGATGTATATAGTATTGATAACTTTAGAATTGTATTCTTTATATTTAGTGCGTAAAATTTTTCGAAATAAATATTGTTATCGATATAAATTCTTTATTCTAAATTATGGATTGGATTGCAAGGAAAGAAAGCATATAGAATATATAGTGGCGTCTGCTTTTAAATTGAAATTTGTTAATATAAATTAATAAATATAATAGTTATTAAAAGGGTGTTCACTGTAATATTTTCAAAAAGTATTGTTTTAATCAAAATTGATTCGTTTTATGAAAAATTTCTATGTAGGCATGTAGAGGTGTAGTATTTTGAATTTGTTTACATTAAGTATTAATCTTCAAATTGTCGTTTTTCAAACCAAAGAAAATTGATTTAAATTAATTAATAATAAACATATTTGACTTCAATAAATTAGTTTTACATTTTCTTTTCATTTACATATACTAAATTATTTTTACATCTTTGGATTTAAGTCGTTAATACTTGCTTTAAAATATAAATGGTAAATTTATTAAAGAGCATTTGGTTGTGTAAATTGGAATATTTTTGGTGGTTAAAATTCAAGATTTTTTATGCCAGTGCATATATTAGTTTCCTCAATTCATATTACTTTTCTATACTACGTTCATTTAGTATGTAAAGTATCCCGTAAACAAATTGTTCATATCAAAATGAATATTAAACTAACTAACAAAAAAACCAATAGTATTGTACAAAGAATAGCGAAAAAATATTATGAAAGTATAAATAATTTATATTTTTACGTTCGATATGCACTTGCTATTTAATTACTATTATATCCGTTACCAAACAACTGTAAAAATAATTTTTCATTCAATGCAGGTAATTGACTGAAACGCGATTATTATGGTAAAAAACGATATTTTAAAAAGCCTTGTGATTATTTAGCAGATTAACTATGAATTTTTATTTAATATTATGTAATTAATATTGAATTAGAGAAAAAGAAATAAACATTTATTTATTAACCAATGTTAAGAAAAATAAAGCTGAAAAATAAAATAAAAATAAAAATAATTTTTACTCTTTGTTGCTATAAAGTATGTTAAATTTTAGAAGCATTATTAAAAAATACGCAGAGAATTCCTAATCATATTTTATACATTTTAATCTTCAAAATTAAAATCCAATCGCAAACAGCCGAGCCATATTTTTTCCTTACATTAAAAAGGATTCAAATCCAAATGCAAATTACATCAAGCCAATGTCTATCCTTATATCTCGATCTAAGGAATCAACAGCTTTCGCACTTAACGCATTATCCGATCATTTGGAATGTCAATAGCGATACCCAAGACATTAACAATAATTCTTGTTTTGCACGATCGGTCGAAGGGAAAATACCGTCCAATGGAATGTGAAAATCGCTCGGTCTCCGACACTTTCCTCGAGGACAGTAAGCTCATACGTCTCACCCGTTTTCCCTTCTCGCGCACCGTGGCATCGCCGACCTCTGGTTACGGGCTTACAGACTCTCGTGTCTTAAGTTCATCTACTTCTCGTAGTATATCTTTTCGAACGCGGCCAACGTCGAGCTGCGTTTTCACATGAGTGCGACCGACAAACTCTATCTGGCAATGCACGGAGACAGCGATCGAAATTGCAAATAATCAAATAATCCTTTCGGCAAGTTCAATTTGAACTCTAGTCGTAAAGAAAGTTACTCGTATAGTTTCCCGTTCACAAGAAGAGTTAGGAGACATGTTCCTCGTAATGACTTCCGCGTTCGAAAAATAAGGCACACGAGAACTAGTTGTTACCTAATTTATATTTACATATAAGAGTGTTTTCTAAACGCTGTCCTTGCTTTGTGCAGTTCTAATGAAATTTATTAATAAAATAATGCAACTGCTTCCTTAGCGTGCATCCTTTTTTCTTATGCGGGCACTAAAATTTCGAATGAAGAAACCATTCTGATTTTGCTGCAACTCCCAGACTATCATCTTCTCTACGGACTTGAAATGCAGTCGGGAGAGAAGCTAGTACGATTATATCCTAAAAGGCTTGAAAATCTCATAGATTGAATCGTTCGGAAGTTATTCGCATTTAGAAAGTGAAATTAATTTATAACCGCACTCTATAAATGGTGGTGCACTCCGTGTGCGCGCACATAGCGCTCGTGCGCATGCATAATCGTATTTATTCGTGATTTAAACCGCATATACCAATGCTCTTTTCAAATTGATTATATTCTCGATAGGCATATATATATATTATCAAGCAATAGTTTTGATTTCGTTTATATCTGTTGCATTCGTATTCGTGGGATACGCAGAATTAAAATGAGGCTTAAATGCAAGTTTTTATCGTCGTCGTATCCTTCATTTTCTCACTCCACTTTAAACGAATTCTCTTTATGACTTACTATTTCATAAATCATTGGGAATTGAAGGTGTGAAGTAATTAAGAATTTTATTATTCCATATATACTTATACCGCTAGTATTTCTACAGCTTGTTTTATAACTTTTATTTACCATAACTTAACATCAAAGGTTATTTTCTTGTCGGGTGTTATTTACTTTCTTGTTTCATATGAAATCAAATAATAATTGCTAGTTTTTATATCCTACTTGTGTACTTTTATTATGTATAAATATATATATATTTTACAGTATAATGAATTTACTTAATGCCACTGTTTTATTATTTTATTATTGCATGGGAATTTCTTGGCTCATTATTTTCCTAAAATCAGAACGAATACTTTTTTGTATCAATTACAATAAACCTTATTTATACTATATTGTATATATAAATGTATACCGTACTTAGTGTTGCGTACTATATAATCTATTATAATATTTAATACTTTCTGTATTTATTTTTTTTAAATTAAATTATTGGACAGTTTTTCGTTTAAATTTGTGTTGAATGTTAATTTCCGGTAATGTAAATTGTCTCATTAATTTTCTAACTTCCTTTAATTTAAAATATTTTTTTATGTTATTGTTTTAAAATTTTCTAACGTCTTTATTTAAGTTTTTTACTTAATGATTCAATTGTAATGTAGATTTTTAAAATACTTTGCTTATAATTTACTTAAAGATCAAAGTACTTGTGATAAATTTTTTCACCAATAACTTTATAATATAATTTTAATTACATATACATTTTTTCTGTTGGATACCATTTGCATAAAACATTACGTCATTCTAAAAGTTGGAAAAAGTTCTATTTAACATTGAATACTTTTAACATAGTAACCATTCAGATAAAAATTGAATTTAATAGAATTTACAGAAACTTTTATTATCGTTAAATATCATTTATTTTTACTTAGCATATTTTGAATATCAATTTAAATTCATATTAATTTTATTTAATTTATAATAACATATATCATAATAATTTAATTACTATTACTAAAAATTTTATTTCTGAAAACGCATTGGATCAAATTCATAAAATTAAATTAGGATTTTAATTATTAAGTAAATAAGACAAACGCGATTAGAAAAATTAATTATTAGACAAATCATTATCTAAAATTGAAAATAAAATACTTAACTCATTGATTGTGGTCGATGTACTTTCCATAAAAATACGTTGTTATTCTGAAAATTATAAATACTGAATTTAGTGAAATTTCTTCGGACGTTGCGGAAATGAATAGTATATTAAATATATTAAAATAAACAAATACAAAAATTGAATAATAATTTCAAAATTTTATTTATTATTTTTAAAAAAATAGTTGGCAAAATTAGATTTTTAAATTTCAACACTATATGAAGTTTCATTACTATTCTATAAGCTCTCATTAAAAATAAATACAAATAAATTACAAGATAGACTTAACAAATATATATATATATATATATATATATATATATATATATATATATAAGTTCGGTAAGAATATCGAACGGCGTTACATATAGGTAAACAATCCTTGTTTCGCACTAAATTTCAAAACGCCAAAACTTATATTTATAAAAATGCATTATAATAACCACAACTGGTTTATTCGAAGGCAAATATAAATAATAAATTGCAATATGTACATCGTTCACAAATTATGTTGGTACTATTGTTATAAAATATTGTATACATAATTCAAAACTGAGTTGGTTTTAGACATATTATGTGTTATAAAAGCAATAAACTAGAAAGCCTTCTTTATATACAATAAATATAGTGGTCACTAAATTTTTAATTGTAATTTATTTGCTTGTGCAAATACTTAATCCTTAATTTTATTTTAAATTTGCTTTTTTAAATGGGCCAAAATTACTAACACTTTATTTATATAAAATCTTAAAAACAATTTCATCAACATTTAACAATTAACTGTTTCAGCAATTATTAAAATATACTTTCTTATGGAAAAGTTATATCATAAATAAAAAAATCTTTTTACTTTACTTTAATTTTTTTTTTCATAAATATTTTACTTCATATATTTTAAATAAATAAACTATACCATTAATATTTGAAGTGTACAAAACAAGTATTTTAAAATTGAATTATGAAAATCTTATTAAACGACTAAATCTCCAGTTTAAATAAAAATATAATAAAACTTAAACTTAATTCACGGATAATTGTTAAAATATTTTCTTATCAATTTGGAATAAGAATATTTAAAAAAATATTTAGTTCACTCTAACAATTAAAAAGTTAGTAACGAAGAAAATTATATAAAAATTTTTCAAAATAAAATCACTGTAACAAAATAAGTCCAAGTATAAAATTAATTTAGTAGGAATATTTATTGCATTTGAGAATCTCTTTAAATTAATGAAATTAACTGCAGATTTATCAATGTTATTAATTCATCAAAATTGGATATAAAATTTAGGAAATTCCGTATTCATATACAAATTGAAATTTATTAAAAGTTATTAGTGCTCATTGTTATATTACACATAAAGTGTACAAAAAATGATTTTCTAACCATAATTCTCTGATATTTAACTTGTTGATGTATTACAATTTTTCCTTATTAGTCAGAATTTTGAATCAAAGCCTTATTTAAATAAAAATGGAACGTTAGTTGTTCTACTTCTTCTAATTGATGCTTTTACGAATTATTTAAATCAATGTTTTTAGGAATTATTTCAATCAATGCTTAACATTCACCTATAATAAGAAAATGATGTATCGCATTCAACATGTAACATACATCAGTTGACAGCTGTCTTTGCAACTTATCTGTTTAATTTCGTTAACGGCTTCGTGTATTCGAAGCTGTTGATTCAAATTTTTATTTTGGTTAATTCTAACTAATACTAAACTATTCAAATTAGGAGATAAATGATACTCTGAACGTTGCTCATAACATTTCTAAACGAAGAAGACACGATCTTACTTCTGCTTACTCCTATATACATTAATTGTGCATTTAAATATAAATACAATTTAGTTTTAACACATTCATATTTATCTGTATTTCTTTTATTCATTTTCATTGAACAAAAACATCAATAGAGATAAAGTAAAATATCCTTTTACTATTGTCATTAGTAAAATAATTTAGAAATATCGTAACAATTACTTTCCTTTAAAATATCTACATTTGTAAATAATTTTTTAAAAATGACATAAAAACACGATACATTTAAATAATAAAACTTTAAAACGCTATATCTTCTTAAAGAACGAAGATAACAGAAATTTTGAACTCGTATAAATAGTACCTTACGACATACATTCTGTTGAATAAAAATTAATATTCAGTCCTAAACTTGTAGTTTATGCTTTTTAAATGTACGCATGCACGCACACAAACACATTTTTTTTGCGAACACATTAACGAAGAAGGCAAATCCTTTTCTTTCAGAATTATTTACATGATAAATGAGTTATTTAGAATAAAAGATAAAAAGGCCTATTTTAGTTACACATATAGAGCTTATAATAACGTCTCAGTTAATTAAACTCAGAAATTGTATTGGATCATTCAAATAATGCTTTTAGCTTAGAAAGTAGTCAATAAAACTACTTATTTGTAGTTTTCACTGAGATGCTTAAACGTTTCGTATCCCCGAAGTACGTGTATATTCACTACGTTTCAACCGAATTACCACTAAAGAAAAATCGCTGGAAAAGAAACAAAGAGAATCGATTAATTGAAAAGAAGTCATTCCATTTTTGGTCTTCGTCATGGCAATCAGTCAGGGGCCGTCAATAGACTTTCCGTGTCGATCATACTTTCACTCATAATGAATGACGTGTTGATAATGGGCGTACTGACTGTATTCCCCGATTTTTTGTTACTGAACGGATAGAAGCTGTTAATGTTCATTTGCAGAAGGTAAGTTGACATTTTGTCGATGGGTGACGAGGACGTGCCGCCGCCCCCATTGATGTCCATCTGGAGTTGAGCGACGTCGTTCTGCAGAAGCCTTGCATACATTTCAATTTGGTTATGACCGCCGTTGTTGATGACCAGATGGGGGATCCAACGAAAGTAGCATTGCGACCAAATCTCCAAACAGGATATTTTATATGAAGGTTTAAGGAAGGCTGATTTTCCTTTTGCGTAAGAAGGGCTGGATGATCCTGGAGGATTAAAGAGAGGATTATGGAATAGTAGGATGTCCTGCTCATTGAATTGTTCCCTCCAATCCCAGACACTACGTAGTACTAAACGAGTACTTGGATCCTGTAAATTGATTTGAATTTTTTAAAATTCTTTCGTAAGCGTATTGTTTGATAAACTGATATTGTATAAATTCCTTTCATTGTTATTTTAAAAGTCTTTCAATATCGAATTTCTATTATGCACGACAAATTTGAGTTATTAAATATAAAAATAGCTGCTCATTGTATTAAAAGTGTCATGACTATTTAATTTTATCTTTTCATTCTATTTAAGATTATCAGGAAGGCTGATTAATTATTTTATTCAATAAAATTAATCACTGCAGGAATTATTTTCCAATACGTTTTTTTTTCAACATATGATAACGAATTTGTTAACAAAATAGAAATAATATAAAATTTATAGTTAAATAAAAAGTCACTTAATGCAAGTTTAAAATATCGGTTAAAACAAGTATTTCAAATACAATATAAGTTAAATCGCAAACATTAAAAAATTTAATTAGGCCAACAATCTTTTCTTTAACAATACATTAAAATTTATACAAAACTTAATGTTTATTTCTTTTTTTATGATTTTTATTACTTTAAATACTTACTGTGGCTGCTTTAATGCGATCTCTTTCACAGTTAAATATAAAAGTTTCAAAAATTGAAATGTGTGCAGTGTCCCATAATGTCGTTAAATATGTTTCTGTAAATTCAAATTCAGCTGGAAATTGTTGACATAGTTGCCAAACGCAGTCCAAATACAGTAGAAATAATGGGGACTAAATTACATACAAATTAATCAATATATATTTCCTTTATAATACTTATTTTCTTATAGAATTATTATAAATAAATTACCTTTTTCGAACCATCATTTTTTAAATGGCCAAGACGATCACAAAAAGGATGACCAGCAGCAACCCATTCTTTTTGTAATAAGCTCTGAAATCCTGTTATTGTTCGAAAATATGGATCTGATAATAATTGAACTAAACTTGAAATAATACAGCAAACATCTCTACCGGCCCCTTCTGTAAAAGCAATTTGAAATTACAAATTAATAAGTTTATCTAAAAAATTATAAACTTTTTTTTATAAATTATTCATTTTACCTTGTAATATAACAGGAACTCCGTCATTTAATTGTTCACTAGCTTCTACAGCTTTTTGCAAACAATATGATACATATTTCAACCATTTTGTACTTTCCAGTAAGGAATAAAAGTTATTTTCTTGTATTAAAAATTGTCTAACGCTTTCTAAAAATGCAAGTAATTATGTAAACTTCATTTTTCTCTTATGAAGTAAAAATGATAATGGTAAATTAACTACCTGGAGAACATAAGTGAACGAATTTCGAAAAACTTGATGCTACAGCTTTCATGCTAATATCTTTGTTCAGCTCAATAATTACTGGTTGTATTTTTCTCGGATGATTTTTACGAATATTTTCTAGCATAATGTTTTCTTGAGTTCTTTCTGTGATACTCGGACAAAGTTCAGACATTTTAACTAGAGCAGCACCTTGCTCATTTGACCAAGACCAAACTGGTGGACGACTACCTTGGAAATGCTGAGCTACTTTAAATAATTGACTATCTGTTACTGATGCAGGAACAATGATATACTCTGATAAGCTATAATATTACGTATAAGCTTTCAATAATCAATTAAATACAAATAAATCAACAGCTTTGGAGAATGATCGAGTTCAAATTACCTGGGACAAATTTGAAATTCTACATTTGCTGTAGATAGTCGCCAACCGTTTTTCAAATGTATCCCTCTACTGTAGGTGCGATCCAATTCATTCTGCCAATCGGTAATATTACGAAATAGCTGCACTTCTTTATCTATACTACTATAATATGGCTCCCTAAGAAACAACTAGTTTTAATGATGTATAACATTTATTAATTAAAATATACTTACATATATTCATAAGCGAATAGTAAATGGTGCTTGGTGGGAAATGCATGATGAAGTAAAGCATTTAACACGTTCTTTCCATCTCCGATTGGAGAAAATTTAAAAGAAAATGACCATGTTCTTAGATTCTGCTTGTTATAAGTTTATAGCTTAATATAATAATTAGTCAAACATGTAAAATTAAAATAATATATCTTACTAACTTTACATATAATGAATATTCCTTTTACTTTTGATGGAACTACTGCTCCTGGCACAAGTTTCCTTTTTTTGTCTCCCATAAGCAAGTAAATAGTATCAATATTCGATAAACATGTATCCGTGTATCCATACAGATGATTTTGTTGGTAAATATCCTGAAATTTTGTAACAAAATTTATCAACAACTAATTGACAAGTTACAATATACAGATTATTTTTTGTTTACTGAACTGGAATTTAGCTACAAAATTTTTTAAATATTTTTCAAGTAAGTTGAATTTCAAGTTCAAAAATTTAGATTTTCACAGATATCTTATTTTATTAATTATAATTATTATAAAACAATGGTAATTAATTAAAAATAATGTTTCCTTACTAATATAAACCTAATTAAATGTAAAGTTTTATATTATCATGAAAATCAATATCTTAAATGTATTTAAATGAATTAAAAATTAAATTAAAAATTAAGAAAGAAATAAACTTAAATGTATTATATCTAGTTTTTAATTAATTTATACAACGTTTATATATCAAAATCGTACTTTACAAAATAACAAGTTTAGTTATACAGTTATTTGTACACAATATTTTAAACAAATAATTAAAAAGACATTTGTTTAAACTAAATAATAATAATGAAAAGTATATAAATATAAAGAAATTGATTTAAATATATTTTTATGAAAATATAAAAATGTAATTTTTATTTTGTTTACATAAATCTATGAGACGAATCATATATCTTGGAAATACATGAATCCTATATTTTGAAAATACACATAAATTTTAATTACTTATTTTATTACATTATAATAGAATTTTAACTACTTACATCACCATTATCATCTGCAGTAACAAAGGTGAGTTTAAAATTAGTGATTGACAATACTCCTGATATTCCTTGCTTCGATTCACTAACTGGTTCAAACATGAGGACATTTTGACCTTTAGCAACCACTGCTTCTCCTGGTAATAATTTAATACTATTTTCATTTATTGAATTACGTCTGCTGGAACCTAAGTTCTATAAATAAATCAATAAAAATATTTCCTTGATATACAGCGGAGCAAATAAATATGAACTTATTTTACTAAAATACTAAATACTGTTATAATTTTCAGATAAAAATATATTATTCATACAATATTAATAAAACTTTTAATACATAATTTAATATATAATAAATTAAAATCAAATAAGCAAGGACATATTGAGAATTCAAGATTATGTATTGTTGAGCTTTTATGTAACTTTACATTATAAATAAAAGTAACGTTATACTTAATGAAATTTAAATCAATAGGAGAAAGCATTAAACGTTGAATCTAATATTATTATTAATCTTTGGAATTTAAATTAAAAACACAACTACGACTACTTCCTACAGATAATTATCCATAATGTACTTTATAAACACTAGGACTTATTTTACAAACTTTCAAATCTTATCTTTATACATATTATAAAGATAAGTGTTTATTTATGAAAAGCTTAAATAAAAATATAATTTAAAAATAATTCAATACCTAATTAATTATACTTAATTACCTGCATTTCATGTTCCTCGAAGCCGACGTAACTTATGAAATTGTTGCAACTCTTGCTTTCCATAGCAGAGAGCGTAAGGACTTTCCTGCATTCGGTATAAATTTTCTTCAAATTCGTAAAAATTGTTATAATTGAAAAAAAAATTGGAGCTCTGTAGATGCTATTTACACTTTATCAATCCGTAAAAATCGAAAAAACGATTGTTCAACATACAAATCTCTTTCTAGATGAGAAAAAACGGAGGCAAACAACGCGAGTATAGAAACGTCACTTGGTAAACAATTAGTATTCCTTAATGCTTATTCGATTGAAAATAAATGTGAAGATTTTCTTCGACTTTGCCTTACAACGTTGAATATAATTAGCTAGCCAAAGACCCAGAATCTTAGCAAATATAAAAAATAATTGTAATAAAAATGGTCTTTGGTATGCTTCATATATCAAGTCAACAGTGTCAATTGTAGTGGGACGAACACGAAAAAACCTAACCTTAACTTGGACGTTTGTCAGTTCCTATACGAACCTTCAGGTGGCACTAAGAAAATGCATTTATGAAACATCAGATGATCTTTTAGATGTTTTAGCAAATAAATGGAATATGATCGTAATAGGTGAATGCAAGTATTGTTTGTTTTTATTTTGTTGAATTTTTACGTATTTATTCGGTATTCTTGTATTTTAAAAACAATAATGTATACATTTAATGATTAAATTTGGCTAAAGTTCTGCGCTAAGATTACAAGTATTTGATTTTAATTACATATTAATACTTTAATCTATATCCGAGTGGCATGTAAAATAAATACTTAATACTGAAATTAATTAAATAACTTGGTGGTTTGATGCTGTTAGCGTGATTTCTTAAAGTAAATTTAACGATTAATGTTATTTGAGAAATATTTAATAAATTAAATTGAGTGATAATACTTTAAAATATTTTTTTTATAATTATAGAATGTATTAAGGTAGAAATTTTTATTTAAAAATTAAGCACTGTATATTACTGTCTAATATAATACTTAATACAATGATTGTTAAAATTATTGAAATAATTTAAATTTCATAGAACATTTCACCTCCATATTATAATTATTGCTAATACTATTGTTTAGATTACGTATAAAATCTTCGAATAATGGTTGCTTTGAGAAACTTTTTGAACAGCTGCCATTCGTTTCATTAGAAGTTTCATTGTTATTTGAAAAGTAGTTTTTATTAATATTTTCCTTATAATCGTTTTGTTTTTTAGAATTCTTTATGAAATTATCAGCATAATTTTCATCAAGATAGTCTTGATCCATTCCAGCATAATTATCTTTTTCATATGATGAATAGGCATTATCGATATCATTATCATGTTCATTTTGAGCGCTTTCCTTTATTAGTGGAAAATTTGAAGAAATACTTGAAACCTCGCAATCACTGTATGGAAAATATTCTGGAGATGATGGCTTGAATCGCACAGTTGTACTGCGTATTGGAATAATTGGGTCTGTTACATTTTTAATGGGAGACACAAAATTTTCATTATCGATTATTGAATTATACGTTGTGGCATTGGATCTGTTAAATAGGAAATTAATACTTCGTAAATAGGAATGATTTCAATATTTACTGCGTAATTAAAATTAAATTATAGCATTAAGAAATTATATAGTTTAGTATGGGTGGAAGAAATTTCCAAGTATTATAAAAACATATTTAGCTCAAACGCTTATTTGTGTAAAAGAAAAGTAATTATTTTTTCGTTAATAGTAATGATAAAACTTTTGTTTATCTTAAATATGCCCGTATAACTAAATTACTGAGAATAATAATGAACTCAATTTATTAATACTGCAATTGATAATGTGTAGAACAAATTAAATACCTGGTATTTTGATTGGATAAAGGAATATTGACTTGAGGCTTAGTAGTTTCTACCCAATTGTATATTTGATTGGGTGTATACATTTTATTAACTTCCGGTAAAACATCATTTTTAGCCCATCTCAGATCTCTTGATGGCGAAAATATTGGAGTATTTATTTCGGTAGTTCTCCATTCAGGATGAATTTCAAATTCTTGTTTTCCTTCTGTAGCAATAAGACTTTTTTTCATAGACTTATTTCTTTTGTTTTTAGCACTTATAATGGAGTCATATGAAAAAGTCTTTTTTGGTACTTTTTTTTTAATAAGATTTCTTCTAAAATTATTCATAATTTTAAGAGAATCTTCGATTACTTTAGATTTTTTATTGTTTCTTATTCTCATTGTTTTAGTTGCGGGCTTTTTAAAGTTATCGAGTATATTTTTTAGACGAGGATTATTTTTCCTAAATAAAGTAAACGGTTTTTTTTTTTATTTATTTATTAAAATGAATAAATATTTTAATTTATTTAAAATTATTTGTATTTCATATGCAAGGAAATATATGAAATTATTACATAATATATTATTTTTACATAAAACTGTATTATAATCGATTTTAAAACGCTTTTCAATAAGAACAGACAAATTTAATCATTTTCTAATTTAAATTTACTTGAATTCTTTATCTTGTTTGTAAGCTTTTTCAGCTTTTTTCAAAATTGCTTTGAAAACTTCGTCGCTATCATCGACATCTTCTTTAGTAAATATTAAGGAATATACAGCGTCAGATATTGATTTATGATCATCACCTAAATTATTAGAATTAATTGAATTTTCATTGAGAACGTGCTCGAGGATACTTCTTTTATCGGCTTCAATTCGTTCTCGCATATCATTAAGGCTTTCTGATGTACCAGACATTTTAACTAAAATTAAAATAATCGATATTCAAAAATTTTATAAAATACATAAAATAAAAGTTCGTACTTCATAAAAATATTGTTTTGTTTAAATAAGAGATATAGATATTTATAATGTTCAACCAACTTGTCTCACATATTAAAAATATTCGTTAATACTTCCTACATTATTATATTTATAATTTTACATTAAAAAAAAATATCAATATATATCTTACTGTGCGTGTTTTCGTAAGTATCTTTCCAATGAAACAGCAAAAGGCGACCATAAATAGTACAAAATATTAAAAAATTGAAGATTTGATACTATGAAATGTAAATTTGTCTATTGGCTGTTACTTCTAAATCGTTTTATTTTGAACAAATTTCGATATTCATTCGAAAAAATTTAAATTTTAGCAACGCAATGTATAGCATAATGTCTCTGACTATATATATTTTTTCACTATAGTATATGCATACATATACTTTTTATAGAAAATGTCACGTGGTTTGAACGAGAAGACATAATCATTGAATAGTGAAGCAGTTTCATCATTCGGATAAAATTTAACCTCTCAAACCGGTTTTACAATATTTTGACACGAGTTTTTACTGATAAAGAAAGGAAAAATAAAGTTCTAAGCAAAATGCGTGTGATCATGAGTTTCGTAAATGCAAAATTATTGCCTGTATTTAGGCATCGAGTAATAATTTCGAGGTCGATTTGCAAAAATCACCGATTAAATGAACACTCAGCTTTTGGCCAGTTAATAATTTCAGAACATAATAAATTGCCATTTTCAAGATTTCTACGAAAAAATCTCCAAGAATATAAACAAAGCGTAGCCGCTATAACAATTCGAACTTTCTCTTCTCGTAATCCTTCGGATAAGGATTCTGGGTTAGTAGAATCTTGAATAATTTCTAATATTTTCAACGCTTATTTCTTATAATAATTTTTGTTTTTATAAGAAGAGAGTAGTTATATATTTTATTGGCCTTTATGAGTAATAAAAACCTTATGTTTCTATGATTTTACAGATATATCTATTCTAGTTTTGATAAATATTTTTAAGATAATTGGTACTCATAAAAAAATATTAAATTTAAGGCATCTAATAATTTCAATATTCTTATATTGAATTGTAATATATAAATAAAGATTTTATTTAAATTGAAATTACTTTATTAATTTAATTTCTATGAACTTGAATTACCCTTGATTAATATTACCTAAATAACTATTATTTTTTATTACATTAATAAAATTTTTTTTTATGTTCATTATTTATAAAATAAAATAAATAAAAATAAATTTTTTTTATTAGCTTATTAACTTTGGTATTTTATTTATAGTAATAATTACAATTTAGTTTATATAGTTTATAATAATTGAAATTTA
The DNA here is from genome assembly GCA_030522565.1 of Ceratosolen corneri. Taxonomy (NCBI): domain Eukaryota; kingdom Metazoa; phylum Arthropoda; class Insecta; order Hymenoptera; family Agaonidae; genus Ceratosolen; species Ceratosolen corneri. Next base: position 2,252 of record JAPYYT010001399.1, on the reverse strand, counting down.
AAAATATATTGTAAAGACATAGATATAGAATATAAAGTAATTTTTATTTGTATTGTATTCATTTTATAGTACTTAGAATTCGAAAAAAAATTTCTATAAAATTAATTTCATTCAGTAATTTTTGGTAAATTTATTATAAGTATTTTAAAGTTATAAATATTTTATTACAAATTTTATTCTCTTACAATACAGTGACAATAATACTGGTGTTCCACCAGATGATTATCAAGCTGCTCTGCCAGCAACTGTAATTGTACCAGAAGTATGGCCACATGTTCCAGTTATAGCAATAAATCGTAATCCTGTTTTTCCAAGGTTTATAAAATTATTAGAATTATCAAATGCCATTCTCATAGATTTAATAAAGCGCAAAATTTCACTTAATCAGCCATATGTGGGTATTTTTTTAAAAAAGAATGAAGAGTAAGTTTATAGTATATAGTAATGTTATAACATAAAAGTTGGTCAGATTTAATTGTATTTTATTTTTGTTATTGTTTTAATTATATAGAAATGAGTCTGATGTCATGGATAATATAAATGATATCTATTCGGTTGGAACTTTTGCACAGATACACGAAGTACAAGATTTAGGAGATCGCATGAGACTTGTAGTAATGGCACATAGGAGAATCAAAATAGTTGGACAGATTATAGAAGATATAAGTGTGAAACCTCCTGGTAAAATTCTGTAAAATAATATTTTGCTTATCGTTTAATTAATAATAAATTTTTTTTAATTTTCACTTAATTTTATAATATTAACATTGAATCAGATGAAATAATTAATTGTGAAAGAATTTAATTTGTTTATTATTTTAATTTAAGTTTATCATTATAATTTATGCAAAATTGTTGTATTTTGCATTGGTCTATCTTTGTATAGAGACAAATCAGATGAAATTGAAGTTTCCTCTATTAAATACAACAATTACCGTTCCTGTAGACGAATCGGTGGCTGTTGGTAAAAAAAATCGTAGAGAACTAAGAAGAAAAAGATTAGAAATTAAACAAGCTGATCGTTCTGAGAAAACTGAAGACCCTAGTACTGCATCCCCTGTTAACGAAAGTATTACAGTCATTAAGCCAACTCAAGAACAGACACAATCTCAGAAGGAATCTGGAGTACAACCTTTACTGATGGTTGAAGTTGTAAATATAACACATGAAAAATTTAGACAAACGGAAGAAATAAAGGTATACTTTTAAAGATAAAATTAATATTTTAGTAATTTTGTTTTTGGGCTTGTGTAATTAAACAAAATGGCCAATATTATCGAAGAAATAAATATATAAAATGCTAGTATAATAATTGGTTGATAATTTCCATATTTATTTTAGGCTTTAACTCAAGAACTAATAAAAACAATTAGAGATATTATAAGTATGAATTCTTTATATCGTGAATCTTTACAACAAATGCTCCATCAAGGCCAACGGATTGTCGATAATCCAGTATATTTAAGTGATTTAGGAGCTGCTTTAACTGGAGCTGATGGACATGAATTACAAGCGGTCTTAGAAGAAATAGATGTTAGTTTTACTTATTGTACATAATTTTTAATATAGTATATAATTTTTATTTTATATAATTTTGTTTATTATATTGGCAGATTACTAAAAGGTTAAGATTATCTTTAGCACTTTTAAAAAAAGAATATGAATTGAGTAAGTTACAACAAAAAATAGGTCGAGAAGTTGAGGAAAAAGTAAAGCAACAGCATAGAAAATATATTTTACACGAACAATTGAAAATTATTAAAAAAGAACTTGGGCTAGAAAAAGATGATAAAGATGCAATTGAAGAAAAATATCGAGAACGAATTAAGGGTAAAGTTGTACCTGAATCTGTCATGGAAGTAATAAATGAAGAATTGACTAAATTAAGCTTTTTAGAAAGTCACAGTAGTGAATTTAAGTAAGTTTTTATCTTAATAACTTTATTGTGCATATAAAAATTTATATTATTTAAAAGTAGTAAAGAATATATCGTTTGGCTAAGTTCAGTTTAACACAAAATTTTGATAAATGTTTTAGTGTAACAAGAAATTATCTTGATTGGTTAACATCAATACCATGGGGCATAACAAGTATTGAAAATTTAGAGATTCAAAAGGCAATTGCAATTCTTGATGAAGATCACTATGGAATGGAGGACATTAAAAAAAGAATTTTAGGTTATAAGCGTTATTTATATAATTATATATATATATATATATATATTTTATATATATATAAATTTATATATACAT
>JAPYYT010001398.1:0-33077 GCA_030522565.1 Ceratosolen corneri | reverse complement strand
ACGGAATTCTCACAACGTATCTCCCTGAAGCTTCACGATAGTGGCTCCTTACATAATGAACCTCACACTCTCGCTCGTCTTCAGTGTATCGAGGAGCATAGTCTTCGGGCACCTCCTCCTGCATCCAAAATTTAGTTAAAATCTTGTCTACGGTTTCTTCCTCACCTGCGATAATGGCATGGAGTGCTCAATATTGATTCTATTGCCATTGGCATGAATGTAGAATGCTTGATGATTCTGTCCTTGACGATTCCCACAATGAAGTCTGCACCGAGGATCACATCTACAAGGGCGTTGTGTTCATAAATCAGGATCTGCCAAAGTGAGATCCTGTAAGTGAAGCTGTTCGAGATTCCGATATAATCTCGACCGTTGGTACTACTTCTTTGTTTGTGAATTGTTTTCAAAATATTCGAAATATTTATGATTGCCAGATGTGTCCCTAGAGCCTACGAATAAGATTAGTAATGTCGACGAGTATTTTATTTCTCTCGTCGGTGACCTCCATTTATGACCGTGTTTACTCGGACTGCACCTTCATAGATCGACCATAGTCGAATAATATGCACGTTCCTTGCAATTCGATACTAGCAAAAAACAGCTGACGAGACCTTCTAGGTACAGTTGCATAAACTGCCACTGTTCAGAATATTCTTAATGACCGAGACAAATTGGAGCTCAAGACAACCCTGTCATATATTAAGACATCGGCACAGCTGCGCTAACCGCACGGCCCCAACGTCCCAAAAGCGCTTCCAGCACTTCATTTTTGGTCAGAGCTCCAATGACAAGAGAAAATTAGTCTCAGAAAATCAGTCTTTACCCCCCTATACCATACTTAAATGAGAGGACCTTCTTTGTTCTTTCATCTAAACAACGTAGGGAAATTCGTTAGACCCCCACCATGAATCCTCGGTGTCTAGCTAGCCCTTCGGCTATAAATTAAGATCGCAATCACACCGAGGCAGAACTTTTTCTCCAACTGCGAACGTTTTCCGATACATCTCGGAAAGGTCTCCAGTGCAACAAGTGGTCTTATATACGAGCAGTTCCTTAGCCAGCGTCTGGATTCGTACAACAAGAAACTTCGCCCAGACGGTGAGTATCTACTTAGTCAGCGGTTGACTCCTTCCCACACTGGACGGAGCTCTCGGTGGAGTGCAGAAGAGTAAATGACGAGAGTTGTCAAAATACATTAAAAGTAATCTAAGTTTAAATGTTCACCTGAGAATTAAGCTGTATAAGGCTTTAAGAGTAGTTACAAAGAAAACAATAAGATATTAAATATAAAAGATGAAAATGTTCAAAGTTATTTATGTTCTTTCGTATTGATAGACATTTTAATTTTTCAGCACTTTAAAATTTCTTGCATTTTCTTTATTTTTAAAACATGATAAAAAAACTGCCTAAGAAGAATAGATCATAAATATATTTTGAACATATTAATCGTTGTCAGAGCTCGGCTAATATACTAGTATATAAATTAGCCATGTTAAGTTACCATTCCAGTGAGTAATTATCAATATTATAAATAATTGAATGTATTATTTAAATCTATTATCGGATATTAAGCAGTTATAAAACATTTGAAAAATGTGAAAAAGTTTAATTGAATGAAATATTTCATATTGTTTAAAATGTGGAGTAAGACTATCATTAGGAGTTTTATTTTTTTTCTTACCGGTTATTCTTTTTAAAATTAAATGTAAAGTATTTTGTTTACATCAAATAATTTATAGAATGCTTAATTTTACTCTAGTAAATTAATATATAAAGTATAAAAAGTTTGTATAAAATGGTAAGATTATATATTTAAAATGATTAAGATAACAAAAACAAAGTAATATTATTATTGTTATTTATTAATTTTTCACTTTTAAAATAGTAAAATTTGTATACATTATCAAATAATTGAAATCTATGAAGATATTTTAAAAATTATATTCATAAAATTCGTTTAGGTAGGGATTCAAATTAAATTATATTTTATATATAATGTAATAAGTCTTGAAATATTAGTATTCCGAATCATGCTTGACTTTCTATAATATATTTATATATAAATGTAATTCATGGTAACGATTGTTGATTAAGATGAAAGAAAAATTGAAAGAGATAGATTCAGAGTTAGTAGATAATTTATATAATTGCTTAAAAATATTATCAAATTTTAAAAATGTTAAAAATGTTCTACTGTATTTAAAGTATAAGCATCGTCGAAAAGGATCTACCTACTTTCTTTTTACATTTCGATTGGTCGAAATTTATTGTCGATCTCACTTATATTATCACTGTTGTAGTTTGTCAAAATTCTAGTAGAAAGTATATAGTATCAAGTATTAATTCTAATTAACTTATTAATATTAATTAACTTATTAATATATTAATATAAGTATTAATACTAATTAACGCATTAATTCATTAGGATAAGTCAAATTAACAGATAAGTGACAACTGACAGTTTATGTAATATTATATTTTCTTTAAATTATGGAAAGATTAGAAGATAAGAAAAATCACTCACACCCATAAATAATAAAGATATTTGACATCAGCTACCATTCGTTTTCTTATCTATTTTTAATTTCTACATCGTATATTATCCATCTTCCATTGCATAATTATTGTCCTATAATTTCTTATTGATTATATATAAAAATACAATATAGAATATTTTAGTTATCTCGTATGGCAGAATTCTTTATGTGAAAAGCAAGTACTGTAATCTAATATACTGTTCGCGCGTGAACCCGAGTGTAAATTCTCCCCAGTGGTGGTGTGAGGGAGAAGCAGATAGTGGAAGAATTGAGTTAGCAGGGTTAGAAAATCGTAGGCGAAATAGGCATTTGTAATGCCAATCCAAAGTTGTCTTTATTGATCTAATAACAATAATAGTGACCGAATTCAAGTCTTGATATGATTAATGATAATCTTGTCTACATAATAATGTGAAGCGCCCCACCTTCACAAGATGCGAAGCGCGTATTGTTTATGCATCGTGTACAAGTTACGCGTGGCTTTATGTTATAATATCATCCCGCACTTTCGCACTTGCTCGCTTGTTGGTTTATTATCATTAATGGTGCGTGAGCGTGAGTTCAACTGTATATGTATTGTCCGAAATAGAATAACGGCGATGGTCTAGCAATAATTATGAATTACGCGTAGACGATGCGCCGCGTGGTCTTATATGGGTTTTTGACCACCGGGCTCCGTACTACATGCATTGCCACGTCGATGAGCTGTCGCGTGATAATCAAGTTTATGAGAAATGCGGTGCTGGGCTCAATCATACGTGTAGCACGCGAGGACGTGAAACCGTGTTGCTACTTGCCTCTTTTGCGTGGTTCTCTTCTGCACTCCACCTGAGAGCTCCGTCCAGAGTGGGAAGGAGTCAACCGCGGGCTAAGTAAAGCTCACCGTCGGGGCGAAGCTTCTCGTTGTACGTACCCAGACACTGGCTAAGGCACTGCACGGTTATAAGACCACGGGTTACACTGGAGACCTGACCGAGTGGTAGCGGAAAACGTCGCAGTTGGGGAATAAGTTCCGCCTCGGCGTGATTGCGATCTTATTATATAGCCGAAGGGCTAGCTAGGCCGCCGAGGATTCATGGTGGGCGGTCTAACGAATTTCCCTACGTTGTTGAGATGAAAGAACAAAGAATGTCCTCTCAGTTAAGTATGGTGTACGGGGGTGAAGACTGAAATGACGGAGGTAGGGGCTTATTTTGTCACGCGCGATGCACTTCAAAAGCGCGCCCCGCTAGCTGGAAACACTGGGTTTGTATATAAAGTGTGGCAAACATGAAATATAAGATTTGCCACGTAAGGTTCCAACAGAAGGACTTGTAAACAATATTCGTAAGATGTTAACCGAATAAAACGAATAAAAACAAATAGAAATAAACGAACAAAAACAAATAATCCAACACTAAATAAATATCATATGATATGAATAATATTACAATATTGAGAATAATGAATTATGAAATATTATCTCGAACAATATTACTTATTTTAAACATGTTCCTTTTATTCATATCAATATATATTATGTAATATAAATACATATAAATAATGTGGAATTTTCATACTACAATAAATATTTGTATACAATTAAAAGCTTTAAGCCTAATTGTTCGCGATTCCGCTAGAACACTAATATAATAATATAGAATTTGTTTGAGATTCCGTGAGAGTTACGGATGTCTCTTAATATCATTTAAATTGTTTGGAAATTATAAGAAACTGTTTGAGATTTAGATAACAAATCTCTTACGATTGTATTTATAATAACGATCATTTCCTTCTCAGAATGTCCGCGTCTTTCTAAGAAACGTTCGAGGTTTAGCTAACAAATCTCTTGTAAATATACTTAGAATCGTGAATTTTTTTTCTCAGAATACTCGCAATTTTAACAAAGCGCCGAGCTTTAGCTAACACTTTTTCTACACCTTTAATCTTAACTTTCTTCTTCTTAGAACGCTCGCACCTTTCTAGTAGAAAATGTATATATAATCAGCGCAACAAATGCACATGGAATAGTAACTTTTAATACAGCGATCATTAATGTCATATTTAGCGTGCTCCGTGTTCTTGTCATATGTCAGTTTATAAGTCTGTGATATTGTAACAGTTTTGATACTTCGGATTACGCATGTTGAATTGTAGATAGGATTTGTAATTCGATCATACCTATTAATCGGCTAATCTATTTTCTCCTTAAATAATCATTTTGACGTCCGACACAATCAAGGGACCCGACTACTTGGATCAGAACGTTGCTTACTTCAAATTTATTATCACTGCTTTCATCAAGATTCATCTACATTTCAATAGTTCTACATTCATTTCTACAAAACGAACATTCAACAACAATCTGTATTTATGACAAATTTTCTTCATATATTTATTGTTCAATAAACTTCGTTTTAGCCTTTTACAACAACATTTATTCAATAAATAACATCTATTCCGAGCACCTCTCCTTTAGCTATCTGTATCTCCTGATTTCATCTCGGAGAAAAAAAATAGACACGGGAGAAATCCCGAACAGAAACCTTTAACATATTTATGATTGCTACATATTCTACAAAAACCGTTGCCCTGTAAGATAATCCCTGAGTGTCGTCTCACGGTCATCTTCCGATTAATGTTTACGACACCTGCCTAGGACGAGAGTTTTAAAATGTCTGCATTTTTTGTTGCAAAGCTTATTGTAAACAAAAATTAAAATAACTTCACTAAAGATTCTAAAATCAAAAAGAGCACTACCCCCCGTCGTTTTTTCACTTTTGCTCACAACTTATTAAGCAAGATTTATACTTTATTCATAACATGGTAGTAATATCAGTGAAGCCCTTTTGCAAAAAAACAACCACTCACTCTTCACACTACCAGTACACCAATCACAGGAAAATACTGACATAAATAGAGTTTTATATTTTCCTACTCCGAAGAAGATGACTGAATCGATATACCGCTAGAAAGGCAGTGTAACAACAACAAAAACAGACTGCAGGAGCAGTAAGGGATCTCTGGGTAGTTTCATTGAACTGTCAGAAGTTTTCAAAGAGTCTTTCAGCCAGGACGTTATAGCTGCGGTCGTCAATTCACATCTGACCGGCGCAGCAAGTCATCTTTTCAACTTAAGTGAGAACACAGGGTTCAACTTACATTTGACCTTCGATAGCAACGTCTAAATTAACTCATGGACGGCGAGTCTCATTTGCTACTAATTGGAATTTACCATTTATTGAGTCCCAAAGCATCTTATACCATCACTTTGTAGTTGAGTCAAACACTTCAAATGAAGCAATTCAATCAATTACAACATTCACAAGGAGATGATGAATGATATATAAGACGACGTTCAGCTATAATGCAACGTCGCAGCAAGGAAACGCAGCGTTGAACTGACATCTAACCGCCGCACCAAGTACTTTATAGAATTACAAGAAAGTAATTCATTCATTTACTAAACTCATAAGACTATAATTTCCTTTACTTCATCAAAACATTTGATTTACAGGTGTTATTAAGATAATATAATAAATGTCCAAGATTATAACATAAATGCAAATTAAATTTCAATAATATTTTCAACATAGTAACTTCAACAAACGCTGTTACCGTTACATATAATTTTCATATGCTCTTTTGATACCTCTAGCTATCTCTTCCCTTCCACTATCTGCCTCTTCCTCTTAACAGCCTGAGGAGAGTTTATACATCGAGTTAAAATCCAAACATAATTTACCTAGAATAAACTATTTTTCGAATTCGTTAGTAGGTACAATGTTTTTTAATTTCATATTTTAGTTGAAACAAAATTTTTATTTATTGAATTGTAATATAATGTTTATTTAATATTACTTTATTTTAGATCAAAATTTGTAAATTTATATCTTGCAATAATAAAGATTATATATCTTAAAAGATACAATGAAAATGTTAATTTATTTCATGTCTATAGGAGAAGTAAAAATATGATAATACTTCATTATTTCTTTAGAAAAATATTTTTTTATTTTTATCAGACTCATTATAATAAAATATAAAATCAAAACAAAGAAATGCTACATGATTCTGATAAAAAATTTAAAACGTGTAAATATATAATGGTAAGTATTGGTGATTATTATCTAATATATAAAATTAAGTATAATCTTAATTATTTTACATCAAGTAATGTATTAACATTATGATTTCAAAATATCAATTCAAATTGAAAACTGAAATATTAAAATATTTTTAATTTTTTTAATGTACATAAAAAAATTTAATATTATCTACATTATAAACATAAATTTTGTTATATTGAAATATTTCACTTTTATATAATAAGATTAACTTCACGTTGTAATTCATATTTTTTTAATGTAACATTATAATTCTTTTTATAAATTTTAAAGGTATTGTTTGATATTTGAGTAAAATAAAATAAGAAAAATTAATTGTTCTTAAAAAAAAAAACATCTTTGTTGTCATATGTTAAGACTCTGTTAGGTTAGAACTAACATTGCGGGCGTTTTGTACGAGTCAATAACTTTAAATATTTATTGTAATATTGGAATACTTGCATACTTCTAATAACCCATGATATTACAAATAACCGACATTTCTATATACTATATGTCTCATTTTACTAATGTTCGTAAATGTGAAAGATATTGTATCGAATCACGTAGTATAATAGCTACAGTATTTTTTATTGTAGTTATATATTAAAATATTTAATATACATTGAATAATATCTAAAATCATTAAATTAAAAATATTTATTTTGTTTGAAAAATAACTTATTTTTATTGTATTAAATTTTTATGGTTTATTAAAATTCTATTAATTTTATTTCTATCTAAAATATTGATAAGAATTAACATTTGTAGATATCACTGTAGCACGCTTAAAAGAAATAATTGATGGCCAACGATTTGCTCAGTATGAAATTTGAGTTATATATTAGTAATAATGTTACTAATTATATATAGTATTTAAAGAAGAAAGATTATAAAATATCCGTGTAATTTTATTATAACATAAAGAAACTTTAATTATATTAATAGTTAGAAAAAGTATATAAATATATGAAATATATATTTTTTAATTTGTTCATAAGTTATAATATTATTATTTGTGCTTCACTGTACTTTTTATATGAAATTGTATGTAGAAATTGAAATACAATTGTATTTAGAACAACCAATAAGTTTAAATCTCTATTGCGCATACTTGAAGGCGCATTATCCCATTTTCTACTGGACTGAGATGAAATACTGCGCATGTAAAAATGTCCGTTGGTTATAATAATAGAGTTAATATTTTGTGCATTTATGAAAAAGTATGGCCTAAAATAATCTATGATTGAAGTGTAAATTTATAACCTTAAATGTTTGCGTCTACATTTTTCAATTAATATTATGTTATTTTATTTCATATTTAATTTCAAATTATTTGTAATGAGTTTTTATTTAATATTTTGAGTACTTAAGTATTTTCAGCAATTTTTCAATTCAACTAATGGCTTATCAAACTTTTCGTCAAGAATATCTGCATATGCCAGTTGTTACAAGAGCATATACAACAGTTTGTGTTCTTACTACACTTTCTGTCGTTAGTTACTCTTTATTATTAAATTAGTTATATCTTTTCAACATAAGTTCATAATATGATCTGTCTGTTTGCCCAGATTGTATTATAATTTTTAATTTTAATTGATTAAAATTAGATTAAAATTTTGAAACATGAGTTTTTATTTTATATACAGATATTTATTAACTTTTATTGTGGGGAATGTTAAACAATTTTTTTATGTTAATTTTCATGTTTTTTATTATATACTTTCAGCATAAAATTTTGATATATAAAAAATCAACTAATAAATTTAAATTAATATGTTATAAAATTTTTATTACATATGGATATAATAAAATTATTGTGTAACATAAATTAAATCTAGAAATTTAAAGTTTAATTTTTCTAAAAATAAATGTTGATTTTTATTGTTTTGATAACATACAAATTAATTATAATTGGATGTCTTGCATGATCAGTAGTTATATATGTGTATATGTAAAAGTAGCAATTTACTATAGATTTAATCAAATTAGATATTATTAGTTAAAAAATAATTGTCCTTATTTAAATATATTTAAATACTTTAATCGATAAGAAATTATTAAAATAATTAATAAATATAAGTAAACTAATAAGTATGTTAAAATCAAATTATTAAAAAAAAAAATATATATATATATGTCATAAATTTCAATATATTTAAATTTAAATTAAATAAATTATAGCATATAATTTTATAAAATTTAGAATTGAAAAGCTTAATTTTTATGTAAAATATTTTTGTTATTTAATGATTAAAAAGATTATACTTATTACAATAATTAGTTTAAAAAATTAAATAAAAATATTTACATAATTTATTATAAATATATGTATAAATTTAAAATATATTATTTTAAAATCCTCAGAAAGACTTAATTTCAATATAGAAGTAAAAGCAAATAATCAAAATAGAAATTTCTTAAAAGATGAAATATTGTCTCAAATTAATTCTATTTCAAATAAGTTAAAGTTTAATACTTTTTGATATGATTTTAGAAATATTTGTGGAAGAACAAATTGTTAGCTTTAATATTACCATATTTAATAGTAGTATGAGATGGATAATTTTTTACTAAAATTTAAACTGTAAAATTAACAAAATGTACCAAAAATATAAAATCTATCTAATATAAATTTATATTTCTATTATTTAATTTTTGTTGTTTTTATTAAATTTTGTATTTGTTTATTACATTATATTTTGTAATATATTAATTAAATTTCATAATTTTTACCTTATTTTAAACAATTCAATAATGAATAATGTGATTTGACTATGTACAAATAAATGGAATTTAGTTCATTTAATTTTATATTAAATTAATAAATAGTTGATTATTTAGATTTAATTATTTAGTCCCAAATCTCTTATAAACAACATATATATCAATTAATAAATGATATAATTAATTTTAGCAATTAGACTTGGTTTCACCATTTCAACTGTATTTTAATCCAATACTTATTACTAAACAGTACCAGGTATTTAATAATAAATAAAAGTTAAAGTTTATATTCAATATATTTTTACATGTTTTATCTGTTTGTTTACTTAGCTATGGCGTTTGGTCACTACATTTTTATTTTTTGGAACTATTGGCTTCAATTTTTTTTTCAATATTATATTTACATACAGGTATTGTCGTATGTTAGAAGAGGGGTCATTTCGTGGAAAAACGGCGGATTTTGTGATGATGTTCATATTTGGTGGTATCTGTTTGATTGTATCCTTTAAATATTATAAATATTTGCAAATTTTTTCAATAAGGATAATTCTATAATCAATCATCAGTCAAATTATGTGCATATTGATAATAATTATTATGTGTGAGCATTTATTATTAAGTTTTTGTGTCTTTATAATCATAAATAACTTCATATTAAATATCGTTGCAATTAATAATTTAGATTAAAAAATTGTCTTAAAAGTACAGAACTTTTAAGACTTATTAAAAAATAAATAATCCTATTTTGTTAAAACCAGTTGGTAAATTTTTAAGTTTTTGATGCAAAAGATATAATTATATTTTCTTATATTGGAAGTACATTTTCTATGTACTATGTTTTACAAAAGAAGGAAACATTTTTATTATACAAATAATACAATTTACATTCTTTACTTTTGGTGTAATCTTTAATAGTTTGTGAAAAGCAATACTGCATGTATTCAAAAAATTTTGTAGCATTTAAAATGAATATAAATTTTTACAAATTATTCTACTGATATTGTTGTACAAAAAACATAAAGTAAATACAACAAAGTAAAATATTAATTAAAAATAGATAAACATCAAATGTCATGTTAAATTAATTAACTTATTAACAATACTATAAAAAAATCCTGTATTCTTGATAAAAAAAGCAAATAGTTGATCATAAAGAATTATGAAACATATATATAGCTCCATAATTAACAAATTAACAATACTTATGAAAAACATAAAAACTAAGTGTAAAAAATTTAGAAGTATTCATCATGAGCCATGTCAACGTAATTTCATATATAAATTAATTGTAAAAACAGTGGTTAATAATATATTCGTGGTATTTTGAAAGCTGATTTTATATCTTTATTACTTAATCATATTAAAAAAATAAGTATATAAGCAAAAAAAAATTATGCAAGAACAATATAAAATTTATAGCAAAAATAGTAAATAAATTAATCAGTTATAATGAATTCATAATACTTTTATATTGTATCATTCAATTATGATAGTTTAATAAATAAAAATTTGATATTTACCTTCAGAAAAATATCTGTAATTATAAATATAAAGAATTTGTAGTAAATTTTCTAAAATTAATTAATGAGTTTTTATTAATAATTTTATACATATTCTATGTAAAATTATAAATAATGGAATTTTAGAATAATCAAATTGAACATCTGTATGTAACCAAAGAAATTGTTACATTCTAATAACTTGTTAAGCACAGAGTTAAGTGAAATGTAATAGAAGATAGCAATTTGTATAGGCTATAATAAATAGATAATTTCAAAATTACAATGTGGAAGAAAGATATTTTATCGTCTTGTAATTAATAATTTTTGCAGGTAAGAAAAAGTATAGTAGTCATACAACTGAATTGAAAATTTTAAATGCAGTATTTTGTTATCGTATATTTTTAGAGAACTATACTGAAGAACAAAATGAAGACATTAATTATATAAAATTTTATTAATAAAATACTGTGATTCATTTTATTATTCATTGTAATAAAAAATTTATCTTTTAGCAGATATATATTATGGTAAAACATAAATTTTTCATTTTAGATAATTTAAATAATAAATTAGTTAAAGGAGGTGATTGTTTTCATATCTTTTAATTTTTTAAATGAAGTGATGTTAATCTTTAGACAAATGTATTTTATGAAGAATAAAAGTATAAAAACATTTATTTTTACAAAAAATTTCTTAATAAATCGTTACGTTTTAGGTATTAAAATATAGATAATCTTGAATAAATTTAGAGAATTAATAAATTTATTGAAATATAAAAAAATTCAAATAAAAAAAAAGTCAAATATAAATTGCCATAAATTTTAGAACATCTAAAATAGTATAATCAATAAATATTATATTAAAAAGCTGAATAAGTTTTAGTGATTAAATAAAGAACAATATTTCAGTTTTCTGGAAATATTTTTTAAAAATAATTTTTATAAAAATCATATGGATAATTTAATTTTTTTCCCAATAATTCAAAGTTTAAATAAATTTCACTATGAAATTTGTTTTAATAATTATTAAGTATTTCACAAATTAAATGATAAATTAATAAAATATAAAAAATCTGATATATAAAAATATTTTTTATTTTTTATCTAAAATTTTGTAAGTTTTAAATATATTTAAAAAAAAGCAAAAGTAAAGATTTTTTAATACAGAATTTTAAAAGGATAGTTTTAAAGATTTCAAAGGTGTAATATAAAATTATATTTTTATAACTTTTAAATAAATTGATACAAAATAGCTGTTAATTATTGATAAAATCTTTTTACTATAAAGAATTAATTAAAATAAACTTAAATTATATGCATATTGATATAATTGGTAGAAATTTAATGAAAAAATATATAAATTGAAAAACTTTATTAACTGTATATTATAGAATTAGAATAGTTATTTATACAATTTAAAAGCAAATAGTTTAATATAATTTTGGTAGGAACTATATGAAAAATAAAAATGTACACAATTTGCTTTGATACATCACGTGACTAATCTTCAAAACATAATATTGAAATAATAGACGTTTTAAAATTAAAAAATACTAAAAATAACGATATTTATGAGTATTTAATTATAATTAATAATTTCATTTTTTACACAAAAATATCCTGTTCTGAGATCTTCAAGTAGTGTTCATTGTTGAAGATGGAATATATCTTTTGAAAGCTAATGATATGATAAATAACATTTTTTTGAACATTACTTGCAGTTCTTAAAATAAATTTTTGCGATACTCCATAGCAAAATTTCCTTTTATAGTTTTACAATAAATATTTTCTTCTATAGTTTAACCGTGTAAGATTTCTCATTAATTTATATTATATTGTGAGTTTATCGATAATTTTCTCAATTTATTATAACGCTCTTGAAACAGATAATCTTCATATTTTAACTGCATATCTTCTCTTAAAAATTTTTAATAATTTCCTGCTCAATTGTTTTATATAATGAGATTATGATAGCGAAAATTAATTAAAAAAGTTATATAAAATTTATTTAAATATAGGTTTAAGTAATTTTCAGACAAGATCTATTAGAATTTTCATTATAATGATTTTATTATTTATTTAAATTATTTAATTATATTATGATTTTCATTTTTTACATTTAGTTTAATTATTTACTTTATAAAAAGATTAAAAAATTTTGCCGCTTCGGACGATATTTCAAACAATGTAATGTAATGTAATTTCAATTGAATAAATTGACAAAATTTATTCCCGATTTTTCATTTATCGTATCTATATGTTATTTTAAATTTTATTTTCGAATATTTTTATTATTCTTGTTTAGAACTTCATTAAATATTTTTAAGTTTAAAAGATCTTATGATAAATAATTTTATATAAATGTTTTCGTTTGTACCATTTATTTATTTCCTAAATTGTTAAAAATTCATAGTTTCAAATTTTATATTTAATTGTTATGGATCGATATACTTTTTTAATTTAATTTTATGTATATGTTGTAAATTCTTACATATAACAAATAATATATATATAAATATAGCATATATAACATATATTTGATTTATCATGACTATGTTATTAACGAAATTAATTCATATTATATTATTTTCAAACTTATTTTCCTTATACAATAAATAGATTTTTGCCTTTTTTATGAATTTACTATTTCTAGGGCATGCTTTCACAATAATGTTAGTTTATGTTTGGTCTAGAAGAAATCCTTTAATAAGAATGAGCTTTTTTGGCCTCCTAAATTTTCAGGTAATTATATTACTATTACAGTTAAATTATATTATATTTATAAATATTCTTTTATAATAATTTTGTATTTATAATTAATTTTCAATACTTACGAATCAGAATCTGCTTTTCTTTTATAATAAAATGTTTGAGATGACTTGTTTAATAAATACTTGTATATTGTAATTTAAATTATATACATTTAATTCTTTATAATTATAGTTTAGTAAATTTTTGAGATAATTGATACAAATTTATAATTGAAAATTTCAATTATATAAAAATGAGTAGTTAAAAATTAAAACTACGTAGCTAATATAATGAAATATAATATAATCATTTTTATTCAAATATATGTTTATTGTTATACGAAAATCATTTTATTATACAAGAATAAAACAATATTTTTGGATTACTTTTACTACTCAAGCTGCTTTTATATTTCAGGGTAATTAGGCAATTCGTTTCTTACTAAGTTCATCTTTCGCGTTACTTTGACTAATATTTTATTGCTTATATTTAATAGTATTTATATTAAATAACTGAACCCAATAGTATCAGTAGTAATTCTTATAAAGTTTAGTCAACATTCTCTCCAAATTTATTAGATTCATATTATGTAAACAAGTACTTTAGCAAGTAAAATAAATTATTTATTTTAAATATTCCCAGCACAGTTTTAACATCACGGTTGTGATAAGTATATATTTAATTTATTATAGTTTGATTTAAAAGAAATATAGTATTTTTCAAAACATAGTAGATTTATAGGAAATACTTATTTTGTATTAAATAATTCATAAAATGAATAAATATGTTACATATTTAAAGTTTAGATTAATTTTAATGTCACATAATTAAGGTGATAAAATATTTTGTATATTATACAAATGGAATAAATAGAAATCTAGATGCGTTTGAGAATATTATAATGATTATTGTTCATTGTAGGAGCTTCGAAAATCGTATAGAAAACTGTGTTCGGGCAACTTCCTCGATGCTGAGCTCTCCCCAAGATGGAGGGGGGAGAAGCCGACTAGTGGTAGAGGAGAGATGGCAGGGTAGTAAGAAACAGAGAACCGGGGGGTCGAATATAATACTGTGCATTGATATTTATTGAAAATCAAATAGAAATTTTAGTAACTATATACAATTCTGGTTTTTACGTATGAAAATATATGTGTTGTATTCTTATTGTGTTTTTAGTGAAAGATTCTTATATTAATTTATTAATTATCTTATTGGCATTTACTTGCATTTACCGAAGTTAAGGAGTTTTGCAAGGCCTAATATTAATTATCTTATTGGCCTTTACTTACTTTTACCGAAGTTAAGGAGTTTTACAAGGCCTTTTAGTTTTACAGTTTTCTAGGTATCGCTACTTGCCTTCAGTCTGTTGGTTCTAGGCTCTGGTCCTTTCTAGGTTTGGTGGTCCACAATCGTTCGGGATGCGGCGTACCAGGTTAAAAGGGGAAGCTGCAGCTTGTGGGCACTTTTAGCGATAGTTTCACGTGATTAAACTTCCGTGGGTCCAAGTGTGCGTTATGTAACGTGTAGCGTTTTCTTATCAGCGTCACGTAAAGCTTCAACATTATTATGTGAACACTGAATTTTGAGAAATTCTGCGTTGTAAGACTAAGTGTGAGATTGATTTTGACAGATTAATTTTTGCGAGAATTCTGAGGCGCAGCACGCCTGCTGTCTAGTTTTGATGTCTCACCCCGCTCCTTGAGTAGAGGTGCTCTCTTTAGATTTTGGTGAGAGTGGGAAATTCTTTTTGGTTGAAACTAATTTTCTCTTTTCATTGGAGCACTAGTGAAAAATGTCAACGCCCTTTACACGGGAAGGGCGAAGTGCCAGAGATGAAGTGGTGGTAACCTTTTGGGACGTTGGCCCGCGGGTTTCGCGGTCACCCCGACGACATAAAATCTGGCTGGGTTGTTTATCCGTTCCAACTCTTGGCGGTTCGTTAATGGTTGATCAATAATGGTATAATACCAATAAGGACTTTTCCGTTACTTCTGCTAGGCCCGCATTGCAAGACACGCGATAGTCATATTTACGATTCCGAAATATTTTCGAGGCACAGTCCTAGTAAACATGCTCGTAAATGGTCATAAAAAAGAACGAAAATATATTCGATGTATATTTAAAGAATATTCGTAAAATCTTGGGACTATCTGGCAATTATAAAAGTATTGAATGTATGAAAAGAATTGACAAAACAAAGAGGTGGTACCGAGAGTCTAGAAACTGGATGATTCTCGAATATTCCGCCCGCCATCAGCAACGAGTTGATGATTATTCTCCTGCAATTGGGACCGGTAATACTACGAGTTTGCGAATTGGTCTGGTCAAGGTGGTGCCAGCTGTTTTTAACGTTACTATCTGTGTCAGCTGATCGTGACCTGAATGCATGGCGCTGTCCGTTCGTCTGCTATTAAAACTATGGTACAAACCTTGATGTCATATCGTTTTTGTTATCAGTTTGATGTTGTTCGATGCCACTCGATGTAATGCATTTTCCAGCTGTCCGAAAGTCGTTGAACTCGCTGTTAAGTGAATTCCCAGTGAGAGAGTCTCGTTGATGTTATGTCCAACAGCGATGGTTCTGGTATCGCGGTGAGTGGACCACCGATCAGAAAATGACCTGGTGTAAGTGCTGTAACGTACTCTGAATCTTCATTAAGGGGTTCGATCGGACGTGAATTTAAAATTGCCTCAATTTAATAAAGAAAGGTAGTAAACTCTTCCATTGTGAGTAACGTGCCTCCTATCGTGCATCTTAAATGATGTTTTACCGATTTGACAACAGCTTCCCTTTTGCCATCCATGTGTGGCGTTGCAGGAGGATTGAATTTCCAATCTGTACCTTGTTGTAAACATAACCTATTAATTTTATCGTGCTCGAGAGAACTTTTAAAGAACATCTTTTTAAAGCCGATTCTGCTCCGATGAACTGAGTACAAGGTATGAGGAATACCTCGACGTGACGTGAACCTTCTTTATGCAGCTATGAATGTCTCTGTCGAATAATCACTCACCACTTCCAAGTGTATTGCTGACGCCGAAAAACATACCAACACGCACATCCAACATTTTCACTTCTTTGCACCACGTCCCCTTATTGTTTTGTATAAAATTGGTCCAACGTAATCAAGCCCCGTATGCGCGAATAGTTTTGAAGGTGTGAGTTGTGCAACTGGTAGATGGCCCATCAACTACTGGGCACGGATCCCACGCTGACGAGTATATCTCACGTATCTCAAGACTTCTGATGGGAGCTCGACCTCCAACGATCCAATATGTTTCTCGGATGTGTGCTAGGATTAGTTGTGCGCCTCCATGAAGTGTTCTTTGATGTACGTCAGCAATGACAAAATTGGTCATCAGTGAATTCCGAGGCAGGATGGCAGGGAGCTTAGTTTCCTCAGGTATTGACGCCTCATTGAGTCTTCTTCCAACAGAAATAATTCCTTCAGTATCAGGATATGCGTTCAATCGACTCATCATGTGTTTTGGAGGAAATTCTTCTTGTCTTTGGAACTGTTTAATCTCAAGAGGGAAATAAATGTCCTGTGTTGCTTTTATAATGTTACAATCTATCAATGTTACTATATGAATCGGTTTGCCTTTTCTAGGCTCTCCCTGGTTATCCTACTAGGTGGTGGATATTTCTTTCCTTGCAGCCTTTCTGTGAAATTGATACATAATACAGTAATTATTAATAAGTCGTTAAAATTTGAATATTTCTCTATCAAATCCCACTGATATTCTGGTTTTCTGGCAGCTAATAGTACTTGGGCTGCAGGACGAACTTCATCCATGCATCTCTCATCCCTTTCCTTTGGTTGTGCTGGCTATTTTTTCTTTTCTTGTATCAATGGTGGTCCATGCTACCATAGTTTAGCTTCTCTTATTTTTTTACTTTCGATACCCCTTGATGCACAGTCTGCAGATTTTGATGAGCCAGGAAAATGAAGCCATGTGGTATCTGGAACTAATTCTCGTATTTGGCTCACCCTGTTTCCCACATATTCTCCCCATCGCACTGGGGTGCCATTTATCCAGCCTAATGCCACTGTCGAATTTGTCCATAAGTATGTTGCTGCTATATTTAAATTCAATGATGTTTTGATATATTTTATATATTTTGACATTTTACCAATTTTATTAGTAATAATGCTGCTCATAATTCCTTTCTAGGTATTGTTATCCTTTTGATTGGTGCTACCTTTATCTTTGAACATACCATTGCAAGCCTTGCAGGATTCTTACATTGAACACTTATGTACACTACTGTTGCCATTTGGTCTGAGGCATCCGAAAAGTCATGTAATTCCACCTTTGAATTACTCCAGGTATTTAGCCAACGTGGAATTATTATGCTGGGCAACTCATTGAAGTCAACTCTTATCTTTTTTCAAGTTTGTACTAACCTTGTCGACAGTGGCTATGCCAATGATATTTTTCTGTCAATAGCTCTTGTAGAAACATTTTTGCCTTGATTACTACAAAAGGTACAAAACCTAGGGGATTAAAAATGCGTACAGTCTTAGAAAGAATGGATCTTTTGATGATTGACCTTGGATTTGTATTAGTTATTTTAGTAGGAAATTTGAAACGGTCTTCAGATGGTAACCATCTCAAACCTAAAATATGGGTTTCGCAGTCATCAAATGATATAAAGGAGCCTTGTTGATCACTCTCATTCAAGGTGTCGATTACTTCTTGATTTGTTCTGTACCATTTTTCCAAAGAAAAACCGCCCTCCATACAATGACTATGAAATTGCAGAACTATTGATTCTAGTTGCTTTATGGAGTCTGCACCTCCAAATAGGTCATCTACATATCTCCCTGAGGTAATGGGAGGCACAGCTATGGGGTACTTATTCCCTTCATCCTTAACTAATTGTAGCATTGTCCTCGCTGCTAAGAATGGAGCGGCTTTCAAGCCATAAGTAACGGTTGTTAATGAAAATGGCACTTCATAACCTTGTTCGTCAATCCAAAGAATTCTCTGCAAGTCCCAATCATCTTTATGAACCTTTATTTGCCTGTACGTCTTTGTGATATCGGTCGAGAATAAGTGTCCGTATTGTCGGACCCATAGCAGGACATCTGGAATGTCTAGATGGAGGTTTGCTCCAGTATGCATCAGGTTATTGATATAATAACCAGTTGATGTTTCACTGGATCCACTGAACACTATTCTCAGTTTGGTGGTGGCGCCATCTTGCTTTAATACACCATGATGTAGTAGGTAATAATGTGGATTTTTTTATAAATTTTGGGACTCTTCATATATTGTGTGGATTTTTTTATAAATTTTGGGACTCTTCATATAACCAAGTTTTTTGTATTCTGTCATAAATTCTGATGATTGTTTTGGCTCCACCAATGCCGTAAATGAAGACTATTGATCTTATGCAGTTTGCCTTGAGTTGGCGAGCTAGATCTTCTGTTATGAATGAAAGTTATAACCCTGTATCTATAAGGATACGGATGTATGTTTTGTTATTTAGTATGCTTGCCAGGGCAGTGGCCAAAACAGAATTATAAAATACATTAGATTTTACATCGATGACTGCACCCTTTACCTACTCTACGGAACAAGCATTGCTACTTTGTGAATTGTACTCTTGTCTTCTTTCTCATTGTGCAACAAAGTATTGTGTTGCTTTCTACAAACGTCACAATATTTCTTGAATCGACATTTACCTATGTGACATCTTAAAGAATTTTCACATATTTTGTTTTTACTTACAAATTCCATTCTTTCATCTACTGCTAAATTCCTGAATTTCTTGCATGTTTCCAATAGGTGTGTATCGTTACAATATTTGCAGGTATATATTTCTTTAACCTTTTCTCTTTTTTTCAAGTGGTCTAGATGACATATTGACTGAAGTTTCATTCTATCTTGATAGATTGGTTGGGCTACTTTTATGACCCTTTTTGTTTGAAAATTCATTACTCATTCAGGCACTTGCCTGGTTTTCTAAAAACTTAATTAGCTGTTCATAAGTTGGGTAGTTGTCGTTATTTCCGATCGTTTTTTCCCAATCAAGGCGATGTTGTTGGTTTGATAATTTAATTATTAAGTGTACTATTACGACTTCTATAACGTCGTGACTCCTTTGTTGGTGTTTCAACCTTTTAAACATTTCGTTTTTTACAGGTTTATAACACTCGGTAGCTAATGCTTTGTCTAAATTAGCAGCTGTCTGAAATAGCAGGTCAATAATAAGCTCCAGGAAGTTTTGAATGAGTCAAATTCAAATTCTATAGGTTCTATTAGTCTGAGGGGTTCACCCCCCAATGAGTTCTTAAGATAGTGTAGCTTTTCATTGTCATCTAAATCTCCTCTTGTTATGATTATACCCATGAAGGTCTTTTGAAACTGTTCCATTAGAAATAATCGCCTGTGAATTTTTCAATTACAACTTCTGGCAAATGTAATTGTCTTCCCTTTTCTTTTCTGGATTGACTAGTGCTCATGTTGATTGTTATTATAAGATTATCCAAGGCAGCAACCATGATATTCTTGCTCTGGCTGTAGGTCTTTAATTCAACACTTTCGATATTTTCCGTAATGTATTGGTGCTTGATCAATTGAAAAGCCCATTTTTTTATCATCATTTCATGTTGTTCGGGAATGAGCCCGAGAAAACACTCTCCCAGGTGCAGGGAGGGAGAGGCGAATAGTGGAGAAAAAGAGATAGCAGGATAGAATAAAACACAGGCAAATTGGCGTGGGTAATACTGTAAAATGGTGTTTGTTTTAACGTATTGAACTATAATGCTGTCTTTAGATGTTGTGGTATACTTATAATGCTGTTACAATTTTGTATTACGAATCTTGAGTTATCTTAATATTCAGACATGAATTGAATACTGCGATATCCTTAGTGAATTTACAAATATGGTGTTATTCCGTGAGATTAATTAAAGGTTGCTTATTTCCAAACGGACGCAATATTCAGGCGTAAATTGAATCTTACGACATTTGGAGTGATATCAAATGTTATGAAAATGTATGTCATTGTAGTCCACGCTACAGCAATATTCAGGCGTAAATTGAATCTTACCATGCGGAGGAGGACTTTTCTCGCACATCGATGAGAGTGGGAATTTTTGACGATTGGTTGACAATTAATTATTCAATTGTCATTGGTGCCCTTTGACCGTTATTGTTACCGCCCCATTAGGCGGTGGAGGTCTCGAAGCGGTAGTCGGCCGGCCGCACGTCGAAGTGCCGGATCGGCGCATAAGACCTTTTCCCGACGTCTCGGCCTGAGACGTCACTTAATATTTACACTATATACAAAATATGCATCTATGCTGTTATAAACAGTTCGTACGATATTTGACACTGCGCGTTAATACCCGCATTAGCACATGATGGTCGTACAGACCATCGAAGACCTTTTGAGTACAATGCAAGAATAACTCGATCGTTTCAAAACACTGTCAACTCAAAGATATATATGAAATATTACTTGAAAATTCGTTGCTCTTTGGAGACATCTGGCAATTATAAATATAAAAAACATTCAAGAAAACTTGAAGAAACAATATTATTTAGGGATCCTCTTTTAATATTCGATCCTCGAACACATGTTTTCTCAAATTTGTCATGGAGATCTCGAACCTCCTTAAGAGCGGACTTAATGATGCGTTCTGTATTTTTTGGATTTGGTTTAGAAAATTCTTCAGCTAACCGTCTCATGTGATTGAGACACACCCCTTGTGATTTGAACTTGTGAAAAAGCAGAGGTGACAACTGTGATGCCATGATCGTGGTTGGGTTCTAATCTGTTATTGACCTAGTTATCATTGCATGGGCATCGTGTGTCTTTTGTTCTAATATGATGATATCGTGGCACTAGTCAAAATTTCTAATTTAGTAAAACAAATAGTGTCTGCAAACACTTTTCTATTAGGTTTTATATAAATTATACTAGAACGTGGTGAATTTATTTTGAATTTACTGCCAACAAAATTAAGGCCCTCTATCGGGCTGAAATTCACTCACACTATTTCTAGGTTATGTTGTTCTACCTTATCGACCCTTAATCGCTATTGATCTGCTTATCAATTTTAGATCTTATGCGCCCTCTTCTGGCCAGTCTGTGCGCAGCTGCACTGTCAAGCCCAACGCTCGTCAGCAGGGTCGGACTGATGGCGCTTGCGCGGCTACGCACAACTATCTCTCTCTCTCTCCTTCCGACTCAAGCGTGCGCACTCCAGTCGGCTCGGAACAGATCGTATCGTTCCGTTATCTGCTATCTCTCTCTATCCATTATCCGGCTCGAAGGACCAAATGTTCGGGCAACTTTCCCGATGCTGAGCACTCCCCAAGATGGAGGGGGGAGAGGCTACAACTAGTGGTCGAGGAGAGATGGCAGAGTAGAAAGATACAGAGACGCGGGGAGGTCGAATATAATACTGTGAATAGATATTTATTGAAAAAAAATAGATAATTTAGTAACTATATACAATTCTGGTTTTTTCGTATGAAAATATATGTCTTGCTCTTTATTCGTATTCTCTTTTTTAGTGAAACATTCTTGTATTAATTTATTAATCAGTTTATTGGCCTTTACTTGCTTTCACCGAAGTTAAGGAGTTTTACAAGGCCTATTAGTCTTACAGTTTTTACGTATCAGTACTTGCCTTCAGTCTGCTGGTTCTAGGCTCTTGTCCTTTCCAGGTTTGGTGGTCCACGATCGTTGGGCATGCGGCGTACCAAGTTACCAAGATAAAAGAGGGAGCTGCAGCCTGTGGGAACTTTTAGCGGTAGTTTCACGTGATTAAACTTGCGTGGGCTCAAGCGTACGTGTAGTGATGTTTTGTCAGCGTCGCGTGAAGCTTCAACTTTAATATGTCGGACACTGTATTTTGAGAATCTCTTTGCTGTAAGACTAATTGTTGGATTGAATTTGATAGATTGATTTTTACGAGAATTCTGAGGCGCAGAGCGCCTGCAGTCTAGTTTTGTTGTCTCACCCCGCTCCTTGAGTAGGGGTGATCTCTAGATTTTGGTGACAGTGGGTAGATTTTTCTTATTGGTTGAAACTAATTTTCTGTTGTCATTGGAGCTCTAGTCAACAATGTCAACGCCCTTAACAGGGGGAGGGTGAAGTGCCAGAGATGAGGTGGTGGTAACCTTGTATGACGGCCAGCCCGATGACATAAAATCTGGCTGGGTTGTTCATGAGCTTCAATTCTTGTCGGTTCGTTAAGAGCTTATCATGAAGTATAGCAATCACATTGTTATACCTAGAAGGTCTTGTCCGTTATTTTTACTAGGCTCATATGGCAAGACACTTAATGGTCATATTTACTATTCTGAAATTCTTTTCGAGACACAGTCCTAGTAAACATGATCGCAAATGGTCATAAACAAGAAGAAAATATATTCGATGTATTTTTAAAGTATATTCGTAGAATCTTGTGACACATCTGGCAGTCATAAACGTATTGAATGTATGTAAAAAGAATTTACAAACAAATAGGTAGTACCGAGAGTCGAGAAACTGACGGATTCTCGAACAAACTGATACCATGTTCGCTTCTAATAATGTCGAGTAACGAATTTTGAGAAATATAAATCAACGAATCATAGTAATTATTTTTTAACCAATTTGCTTGAATTATTAGTTCTTTAATGGTTAAAACTCGTACCGCTTAATAGCAGACACTATATATATTCAAATTATATTATTATTTATAAATTATTTACATTCAAATTATATATATACTAAAAAGAATACATTTTAGGCTCCTTACTTGCCATGGGTACTTCTTGGATTTTCAGTCTTAATTGGAAATGCAGTGTGGGTAGATTTAATTGGAATGGCAGTCGGCCATATGTATTATTTTGCAGAAGATGTTTTCCCTCAACAAATTGGCGGATTTCGAATACTTAAGACACCTTATTTTCTGTAAGTAAAATTAGCTATTTGTATATAAGTATTTTAAATTTGTTATAAATAGAAAGTATACTGAGTTATCCTCTATTGAATTAATTGAAAATATTCAATTGTCTAATCAAAGTTTTCTTCGCTTTAAAACGATGTAGATATTAAATATCATTAAAATTATTAATTCTTTAGCCTCATTAAAAGAGGGTCTCACTTTTATTTAAATTATTAATTAATACGATTGAGATAAAATCATATTAAATAGAATTATTCGTTTTTACAACTACATAATTAATTAAATAATAATAAATTTAAAAAATGTATAATTTATTTATTGGATAGAAAATCATGTTTCGATTGTATCATTGTTATCACTGTTATTTATAATTAATATTACCACAATTTCTTAATTTGATTTTCTAATGGGATTTGATATTGATTTTTTATTCTAGCAAATAACTAATTAATTTATAAAAAAGAACCATTTAATTTAAACAATTTTTTATTTCATCGCAATAGAATGTATTTAGTGATTTAGATGTAAATTGTATATAAATTGTTAATTCAATTTTATTAAGGATATTAATTTTATCAAATTAAGATGAAGTTTTGGTCTTTATTAGTACATACGTTATAATAGTTTAGATAATAAAAAGTATTAATTGTAATAAATATTGATTTTAAATGCTTCAATACTTCACTAATTATATTTTATCGTAATGACTTGTTTAATAATTACTTGTTTAATGTAATAAATAAATACTTTTATTTTATATACATATAATTTTCTATATTATTATTTATTAAAATTAGAATTTTATTTTTTAATTTCTATTATTTTATTGTGGTTTTTTATTTAGCTTTATACATATAAATTTTCTTCCATGTAAATGTATTAATAATATTAATAACATTTAACTCGTGTGTAATTCTCTTCGCAGTAGAAAGAGGAGGATAGAAATAGGTTTTGAAGAAAAGGATCTTCGGACTATTTTATGTGTTTAAGTAGTTTATTTACTGATAAAGTATTTAATCAAGGTAAAATAGATCGATTTTTAATTTATGAAACATGGTATAAGGTATGGGGCCGAGATAATTAGTTGTAAATAGCTTACCGTTTAGATGTTATAAGTGCTGGAATTATTTTCGACTGAAGTAGCAATTACTTGTGTGCTAATTATAATATAAAAAACGGGAAATTACTGACGTCGGGACAATATAATCAAGTTTAGCGATAGTAATTTTATGTACAAAGCTTATAGGTTATGGGATAATGATTAGTGAAATTATTATTGTTGCAATGGTGTCTTTTACTGTATTAGATGATGGTTTTTTTAGTACATGCTTTAGAATACTTGTAGGTAATCGGCTTGAACTTAAGTACTAAATGTGAAGCATCCTTAACGGGGACCGTTTTTGAATATGCGAAAATACTAATATAATAACAATCGTTTGCTGCGTATGAAGTGGAAGTCAGAAAATGGACTGCGGTCTTGAGTCGAAACGTACGTTGGACAGTTTTAAGGGTCAAAAGTACTCGTCAGAAGCAACTGCTGCATCTTCCGTGCGATCGTATTTATGTTTCAGGTCTTCTTATAATTTTTCCGTAGAAAGTGGTAAAGTTAGATATTAATTTTTCATTATCTCATATTTATGATTAGTTGGTTTACGTATGGAAATTTACATTATTAAGAGAGTTTAGAAAAAAAAAGAAGGGGAGTCAAGTACATAGTTGACAAGGTTCTTACAGCTATATATAAAAGTCTTTGTTTCGTGCGATGATACGTAAACAAGATCACTATTTACATTATTTTGTCGATTATAATACATTAACACTAGAGACAGTATCTGAACAGAGAAATATTAATTGAGAGAATTCCGATGACGAACGGAATATAAAAAAATAGTTAATCTATTAATAAAGATAGGGATATATTTATATCTAAGATTTTAACTATAAGAATGCTTTATCTTTATTACTGATATATTTTATTAGATATGAAAGATTTGCAACTGACTGAATAGTATAAATTTGTAAATCAGAAGTCCATATTTTAACAAACCATCTGTAAATATTAATATAAAATTTATATTTTATTTATTTCTAAATTGTAATTAACTATTATGTTTTGATTATTCGTAGGTTATTTACTGTTTGCTGATTAATAATTGAATTATTGAGTTGTTTAAATTATAACACTGTAATTCTTATCGAGTCTTCTATTGTGAAATAAAATAAGGAAAAAAATTGTTTCGACATTTTTCAGAGGAAGAAAAACTAAAAATATATATAATAAATATAAATAATAATATAATACGATAATTATAATATGACTAAATACAAATTTATTTTATTAATATTTAATTTATCTAAAGTAATATTACAATTAATGTATAACAATAAAACGCTTATAATTAATAGAAGCTAGTACGATCTGATAGCTCAAACAATTGGAAGAAATCGTCAATTGCTCTTCCTATGTACATTTCTGTTCGAGTACTTTACAAATTTTTATGCTTGTGTCAAAAAAATCAATGTATTAGATGACAAAGGGATGACCAAAAGGCAAATAAAAAGGGAAGATGTTACCTAAAAAGCACACGACGAAAAAAAAAGTGTAACAAAATATAGATTATAAATAGATAAAGAATATAAATTTATAAATCATATGTTCTGTTGAAATGTGACATGCATTAATTGCTGCAAATATATATGATGTTACAATGCTTACATAAATAGCAGAATGCATACATAAAATCCAGTATAGTTGAAAATATTAATAAAAATAGTTAAAATAAAAGAAATAATTACGAACTTAGATTTTAAAATAAAGTACCAAATTTTTTTTAATGAAATAAGTAATCGCAAGAAAAACAAATAAATTCTGAGTAGTTGTATTTTTTAATATTCTTTATATTGATAAAATAATGAAGGTCATGTTACTTTGACATTTTGATATAAAATATTTTTAAACAGTTGTAAAATAATACATGTAATAATAACATTTTCTTTTCACATTATTATTTTTTTTATTAATAAAAACAACGAAAAATGATGAAATGACATGCCTACGTACACAGTTTATCTATTATAATTGATAAAAATTTAACCAAATGAAATGCTTTAATTACTTACATATATATAGAATACAATTTTTATTTAAAAATCGTATTTCTTTTAAGTACAAAATTGTAACATGTTCAGGTAATATATGTAAATAAAGATAGTTACAAAGACATTTTATACAAACAAATTTTGTAATAAATAAATTTATAATGTAGTGTATTAAGAGGACTTTTAATCTACCTATATATATTACTTTTTGCCATTTTATTAATGACTGGTTTGAAAAAATATATATTCAAATGAAAAATTTATATATTATATAAATAAATTTTTGGTATCTGTAAAATAATATTTATAGAATGTATTATAAATGATGAAAATAAAATTTCTAAAAGATTGTATAAATGTTATAAAATTAATATCCTTAGTATTGTTTGAGATGTCATTGGAATCTCGAGCGTCTTTCGTAGTGTCTTGTTTCGATATTTCATTGAATCCCAAACGGATCTTTATGGTTACTACATGAACTTCACGGATCTTATAGTTATGACTAGCATCTAGAGTCTGGTTTTTGTGGTCGGCACGTGACTACGACGTGTCTGATAACAAAGATAAAGTAAAATCAACATTGCTCTCGAGATTCTAAGAATCTCGACCCCCCTCCAAAGTTTACTCGTTGCTCTTTGCAAAGAAAATTTTAAACGTGGATTAACGCATAATATATTGCAACGCATGCCCCAATTACAACGCAGTAAGTAGCGTCAATCCATAAACCAGTCCCCCACCCAAGGTCACTGGGTTATGAATATAGATATAACTGCATGAACCATGGACAGACAGTAGTCTTAATAGTAACTCAAGTGATGGGAAGATCAGTGCATGCAGAGATGATAACGTAGGAATACTTCCTTGCACTGGCAAAATATAGTATAGTTGGTATCAGAAAGTCGATTTCCAAGTAATACGGCCTTTAATTTACAACTGACTGTGGAAACTAGTAAGGAGGACCTGTCGACCTACTACACGGCAAGTAGCACCGTAAACTTAACTAAAAGGCTTAGCCGACTGTGCCAGTCCGTGAAAGGCAGAAAGTTGATTCATGTTAATGCGGTCTTCGATTTACGAATGATCGCCGAACATTGCAGAGTGGCTTCTTAAGTAGACCACTCGTAAGTTGAAGGACCTGATTAGGCCACCACAAGGGACAGTGAAGCTAAGGTAAGAAGTATACTATAAAATTACACTGACGCTGAGAGCAGGAAGATAGCAACTAGGCCTTAATATACGATTGCTGAAATGACATCGGAACCGTCTGGTTTTAAGTAAGCAACAGTGTTATATTCTCCATCTTATTATAAATAAATGCAACATATAATATTATACCAGACCATTACAGATTCAATTTATATTATTCCTACTATCCATCGCTTTGTACCATCTGCCCCTCTCACCTATGACCTTGGGGAGAGTTTACACTCGAGTTAATTCTCGAAGTATTATTTGCACAATTAAGAATAATTTGGACATATTCTATTTTTAACGTAAATTTAAAAAGCATCTAAAAGCTGTCGAAGCATTATCGTTATTAAATGACTCAAAATATATTGGTATGAAACAATTATTTTTAATTAAAATGGCTCTCAGCACTACAATTATTTATTTATATTTATGAGATATAAGCATTGTAGATAATGTTGATTACTTTGGAGTTCAATTTTAGGTTTTTAAAATAAAGATACTGTTTTAAAAATAAATGAAAGCTATTCACTCACTATAAAACATTAATTTTTTAATTTAAGTAATCTAAAAAATGTACCTCTTGTTTCATCAATTTGGTGGTAGAAAGATATGAAGTTCTGTTTACTTTAAAATTTCGTTTTATTATGGAGCCATTTTCAGGATACTTGTGTTTTAAAATATTTCTATGCTGAGTCAAATCGTTATAGATTTACTTTAGTATTATTAGTTTGTAAAGCATGAACAATATGTAACATATATTATTTTGTAAAGTTAAATATTTGTATTTAACAGAATGATCAATCTTTTATTTTTATAAAAATTAATATTTAGATAAATAGCTCTTGTTTAAATACATTAATTATATTTTTTATATAATTACAGAAAAATTATTTTCGATACTCACAACAATGATTCTGAAGATACTCCACTGGCAGAAGATAGGCCTGGAGGATTCAATTGGGGTCAAGTACCAAACATTCAGTGATAAAATGAAATTTTGAAATCTTATTTATTATCTTAAGCATATATACTTAAATATTTAAATAAATTTGATAAATATAATGTACATTATTAATTATATTTGCATGGTAATGGTAATTTAATAATGAAAAGAATTTTAACTAGCCGTATATAAATACTATCAATTTTTCTTTTAAGACTAAATGATGTTTTCGAATATGTAAATAAATAAACGTAATTATGTTATTTATACATTTTATTGATTTTTTTTTTTTTTTGCTTAAAAATAATATCAATACCAAATAAAAGTATTTGATATATTTATATAAATTTAATTCATACTTTACATAAATGAATATAATTAATGATACAAAATTTGATTGAGGAAAAATATGATTCAAATACTTTGTGTATATAAAAATTCATTAAAATGCAATAATCGATTTTAATTAAATTTTTTGTAGTATACTATTGATAAATAATTATAAATTTTTATTTTAATAAAATGTTTCTATATTAAATATATTTATATTAAGTACACCAATTTTTATATTAGACTGTAAATTTCGAATACTTTAAAAGAAATTAAATTAAAATATTTTCTTATCAGATTATGATTTGTATTAAATTTTTTTAAAGGCATTATTAAATTGATATATTCCAAATGTATCTTGATGAATTGATTAAACATTAGGCAATAGTGTTAGTGTGGACTGTATTTAGATATGTAATATCATTGAAAATTAACTGAAGTTAATTCTAACGCTTCTTGTTTGCAATACAAGAATCCCTATCATGAAATAACTTTTTCATCATGCGATAGATATATATTATTTATATGGTTCAAATCATATACTTAAATTTCTATAATTATATTTATTAATTAATTTATATCTTCTTTATAAATATCGTCGTTTTTTAATTGATTTTTATGTGGAAAAGTATGTAGATATACTAATTAAATGTATAAAATTTAAAATAAAAATAGAGTTCGGGAACTATTCCGAGTATATACTCTTCTCAAGTTGTGAATAGAGAGAAGCAGATAGTGGGAGGTGGAGGATAGATGTAGATATCGAAAGAAAGTCTACAAACTATGTAACTTGCTGTAATATTGTTTATTGTAAATAATATGAATAATATAATGTTGAAATTGAGTAAATATTGAATTGAGAGTTTAATAAGTTATTTGGTAGTAATTGTAAATTTAAGTCTTTAAATTAATTATGACATATTTAAGGCAGTTGAAGGAAAGTTAATAGCTTTATATTTAATAGAGTGTGTGTGTTGAGGTATACTCTACCTAGCTTTCGTGGGCTCAGCTTTACCTATTCCAACGGCCTACTTATACGGAATTCACCTCGTGTTCATATATTCATATATGTTCATATGTTCACATATGTTGGCGGTAGGATTAATTGAATCGTTAAACACGTGTGTTTGTTGTTTCTATTTATTTTATAATAAATGTTCTATTGTTATTGTCCCGTTTATCCTGAGCTCCGTTTACACTGAGTTGGGTGTGACAAACCTCTTTTGCGGTGCAAGGTCCAAGTGTAAGTTGACCCTGCGTTCTTACGTACGCGATTAGTCCCAAAAGGTCCCCAACCTTGCCGCTTAGGGACGTGATGTTGCAGTTCGTGTATTAGGTGTTAACGCGCAAAAGAGGGCAATTTACCTCTTCAAATGTTGTTGACAAGACCTCAGATGTTCCTGAGTACCTACGCTCAAGCTAAATGGTACTTATTTACTTCAGCTGCAGGAAGACAACTAAAACCACACTGATTTGACGGCGTGGCTCACTTTATCTTCACAGTTCACATTGCGACTTTACACCACCCCGTCGAAACTAATGCACTTGATTTTTCCCATTGATCCAACGATCGGCCCTTCATTACACTAATTTTTATTGGTGCACTGAGTTCTTTGTCCCTCTTGTTTTAGATGCCGATAGGCAGGTCCTTGTCACACCGCGCCCGGTCCGCAGCGCAGGCTGCGCGGGAAAGTCATGAAGTCGTCTTATGTTTCTGATCAAGTGGCGGTAATTGAACCCACACGTGTACTTTCCTTCTAAATCTTTCCAGCAATGACCGTTTTGTCTTTGGGGCTATACGTTTCTTTGTTCTTTGTATTCATACCGCACTTCTATTTCATAAACACTAATGATCACGTTACTCCGCGCCGGAGTGACGGTTGGTTTATTTTAAGGATTTTCCGAACAGTGTGAAATATTTTTTGATGGTTTGAAAAGTTATCGTTGCAGCGATCAGGTGTAAGTTCAACACCTAATTGATGTTATAATGGATTGGGTTACTTTTGAATCAGTATAGCAACCATTAAAGTTATTTCCGTTAATAACGTGGCGATTAGTTGGAAGCGAAACGCGCAAAAAATCATTCATATTGCATGAATATCAGGATAGCAACTGCAGTCGATGTACAACGACAGTAAATAAATCGAAGAATGTATGGATATCAGGATGGTGACTCAAGTCAGTGTACACCTTTTAATTGGTAATAGAATAAAATTGAGTCGGCACAATCCATGTGGTTTCATTTATGTAACGTACCCTTCTTCATCTCCTTGGAAAGCAACAAAGATAATTATTAAAAACACTAAATGTAAAAGTACATTTAGCAAGGGTCACCATTTACACATTTTGGCAATCGATTTACAAAACTTATAAATGAATTTCTAAGACGACTGATGAAATTGAAAAAAAATTCAATAGAATCTAATATAGTAAAAATTAATAAACCTAATTCAGGATAAAATATAATATTATAACCGTTATATTAAATATATATTGGGGCAATATTATTGTACGAATTGTTCAAGATAACGTTATTTTATATCTTTTGGCTATAGATATTAAATTTATATTTATGACAATTTAACTGCTCGGGAATTAACCCGCCTGTGAATGCTCCCCAAGATGGTATGGGGGATAAGGCAAATAGTGAAGGGGGGATAGCAGAGCAGAAAAAAATGAAGTCACGGAAGACGTATGTAATACTATAAACTATCTTTATTTGATAATATATGGAAAAGTATAATGATGTATTTCACTTGAATTGTGTTCCGTACTGTCATAATATTCAGGCGTAAATTGAATACCGCTACGTTTGAAATGTTTCTATTAATTATATTTTCTGTGTGTGATTTAGACTAGTTTTATATAGTATTAATATTCGAATGGTTGTACTTATATTACTTGCCTTGTAATTATGTTTGCCTTCGCCTGTTAGTTCTATTATTTGTTGCTACTTACTGGGTATGCGCAATGCAGCCTGATAATGTTACCACGTTCAGTTGTAAATTTAACGCTGTAGTAGCCAAGCTTCCGTTATAAACTTGGCTTATAAAGACTGTATTAGCGTCCGGTTGAAACTTCTGTGTAATGGTACAAATGACCGATGCTTGCGGTATTTTATTATTCAGTCTGGAAACTATTTTACAGAGACTAAGAACTCTGAGAGATTTCTGAAGCGCAGTACAAATTAAATATAATTTAATACCTTCAGCCCACTCCTTGAGATGTGATGGTCACCTTCGATTTCTATTAGAGTTGGAAATTTCGGTAATTAGATAACAGTCAATAATTAAACTGTCATCGACGACCTTTACTAGTAGTGTCAATGCCCTTTGAAGGAGTGGTGGTTATACTTCCAAGTGTTGTGCCGCGTTTGGTAAATTGAAAATTACTTAAATTGATATATAAATACAAATGTAGATAGTACATTCATAAAATGATTAACAAATAAATGTATAAATAAATATTAGACATTTACATAATTGATTAAAATGATTAGTGCAGAAATATACAGATAATTATAAAAATGAATACATATGTACATAAAGAAGAATAGATAGCGATGAGAAATTTTCTACCAAGTCTCTTGTAGACTCATTATCGGAATAGAAGAGCCTATTCGATAGGGGTTTAACCTGAGTTACACATGCTGTTCGGGTTTTTTACCCGCGTGTAAAATCTCTCTTCAATGTGTGTGTGAAGAGAGACGGATAGTGGAAAGGGGATGATAGGAATGAGATTCACATATACAAGTCAAGGAAGAAATGTGCTTGAATCGTAGATTTATTAAACAAGTATATAGAAATATATTTAAGTATCTACAAAACGTGCTAAATTTAGATATAAACAAATTATACTAATAACGGCAATAAAAGTATTGAATAAATTTACAGTGTAATTGAAATACAATGGTTAGAAAAACTGTTGTTGTTAACGCAATTCGTGGAAGATAAGGGGAAGGAGTTACCTTATATTATTAAACAGCTAGTATACTGT
>JAPYYT010001397.1:0-35677 GCA_030522565.1 Ceratosolen corneri | reverse complement strand
TGCTAATTATAATATGCATCCACATAATTGATATCAATTAATCTAGTATTTCAAACTTATACTAATAAAACCTATACTAAAAAAGTTAATATAGTTAGTTGAAGTATTTATATATTTTTTGAATATCATAAAAATCAAACAAATTTTAAATATAAATTTTAATTATATTATGATACTACGTATCAAATAGTAATTATATATAAGTATATAAAACAGTACATGGTAAGTTTGTACTTACAATATTATTTAATATATAAAAAACTTTAATAAACAAATATTTCAATAAAAAAAAGGTATTACAGATGTTAAGTACAGATTCAAGTAGATGAGGATAGAATAAGAGTATTCAAATTATATTTACACTTATGATTTTAATATAAAATAAAATTAT
Organism: Ceratosolen corneri; assembly: GCA_030522565.1. Classification (NCBI taxonomy): domain Eukaryota; kingdom Metazoa; phylum Arthropoda; class Insecta; order Hymenoptera; family Agaonidae; genus Ceratosolen; species Ceratosolen corneri. Next base: position 35,286 of record JAPYYT010001397.1, on the reverse strand, counting down.
AATATTATACAAAATATATTTATACATTTGTATCTTAAAAATATTTCAAAATTATTTTTTGTAATATTTTAAAATACACACTGCATGATTATTATTCTTAAAAATCACATTTTTTATCACATTTGAATAAGGTGAAAAAATTTAATAGTTTTTCATTTACATATATGTTTATAAATGCAAGCATACATTTTAAAAATAACAAAAATAACACTTTAAAAACACAAAGATAACATCAATCAAAGTTACGTCTGGTGTATAATTGATAAATGGTTTTACTAATAAAATGTCCCAATTTTCGTTTTGTCGGACCCGCAACAATATTTGCTAATAAATTTTCTTCTCCCTTTATAAATGCTTCTGATAGACAAACTGGAGTTGGATACAACTCTACAATTGCTAATGCCTTGTCTATTGACATTCCCTTCAATTGTACCAGTTGTCGAACGAATATCTCACGGACAGTAAAATTCTATAAAATAAATAATTTTTTATTATAGTGTGAAAATATTCAAACATTAGAAAAACAGTTTTACTGTTTGTTGTGTATTTGTTATATTTGCTTTTATCAATGTGGATATTTGTTGTATTTGTGATAAAGTTATTTTCATGATAAAACTATTTGTATTAAAATAAATTTAATAATGTTAAATCACTTATGACAACATTTAATTAAATGACAATTAAATAATTAACCATGAAAATAATATTTTTATTAATCATTACAGTATGTAAGTATATATAAATTGTAAAACTACTAAATTTTTTTATTTAAGTTTTTATATGTATTGTAGATATTTCATAATATAAATTATAAAAATAATTTTTATATTCAATAACATACAAAAATTTTTAAAAAAATGATGTACATACTTTTGGCTTCATGGATGCTTTATTAAATAACGTAAATTCCATCAAACGTATCAAACCATCATGAATATTATAATTTGTCATTGGTAAGTCTTCTTTTTTACAACTGTTTAATTCTTTGCTCTAAAAATAAAGTTTTTTAAATTAAATTATTAATCAAAAGTATTTTAATTTTCATTTTAATTCTTTTTCATACCTCATATATTTCAGTCAACATTGTTGTCATTGTAACTAAATAACGCAATGAGTCTTTGTGATTCTGTGTGAATTTAACAGTAAAATCATCCTGAACCATTGTATTCATTGCTGCTTGAAACAAAGACGTTAACGGTATTGCACCATGATAATTTTTTCCATAACTTTCAATCATATATATAATATTTGTAATGCCTGATTCTTTTAGTCGATGCTACAAATAAAAAAGTTCATATTTATTAGTATATTTTTTAAATATTTTAAACAAGTCTAATATGCTGTATTAATTATATTTCTTTAATATTTTAAATGCAATACTTGAAAGAATATTACCATAATTATTTAAGTTATACAATTATTATTAAAATTAAATATAAAATTAAAATTTGTTAGTAATTATGTCTCTATAAAATACAAATGTATGTGAATATTTTTTTATTTAAAACTACTTATTGACATTTACTTAAATCGTTTAAAAATTTATTTTATGTATACTAAATTTGAATTATAAATAAAGAAAAAAGTTCTAATTATAAAAATTAGAAGAATATAACATTGGTAACCAACAATATATTGGATATTCAAAATCTATATCAATCTGACAATGCATTGAATCAATTATTGGATAATTGAATGTCTTAATAACAGTGGTTACCAAAATATTAGATATATCTTGTTCCTTGCAAAAAAGCATTTAATAATTTTATACGATACTGGTAATAGGTATATCCTCTAATAAACAATTGTAATGTTTACTTACCTTTTGTTCATGATATCTTCCATCTTTAATACTTGAACTAAAATCATCTATACGTTTTCTTTCAATAATGTAAGGAAGAACAAGTTCTCTATTTGTAAATTTACATCTAGCAATCCACATGAAATCTCCAACTCCTAAGCGCCTAACTTCAAATAAAATTCCACTGTTACATAATTCGGATAGTTTTTCATTATTATTGGATTTCGCTTTACTCCTAAAAATAATTACTATTTGAAATATTTCAAGAAAAAATAAAACAATATTTTACATAAATATAACCTACCCACTAGTTTCTTGTGTATCCACTAATAAAATGATATCGAAGTTATTTGGTAAAAGGTAAAAGGATTCATTTGATGTATTTTCTGTAAAAATAATTTTTTTATTTTCGCTATCCGTAGTTACATCTTCTGTAAATATTCTTTTTCTATTTTTTATTCTATCAATTTTCTTCTTTGTACTGCATTCTGAGGGAATTAACTTCTAGTAAATAAAAAAATAAATTAGTTTATTAATTAATATAAAAATTTGAAAAATAACTTGTTTATATTTTAAGATTCTTAAAAATTCATCAATGAATACACTTTATTTTTCAGTAGTTATAGATTTTAATTTTGGACAAAGTATATATTTTTAAAATTTGTAATACCTATATTCTACTTATTTACAAAATTAGTTCATTTAAATTTTAATAAATTTGAAATTTTTATTCAAAAAGTATTTCAATGTTTTATATTCTATTGAATATGTTTGGAAAAACTATAAAATTAATAAAAATAGTATTTTTATATTTTACTTAAATTAATTAAAGATTCTTTACTTATTTTAGACAATTCTTGAAAAGAGTCATGATTGGATTTATTTTTTTTTAGTTGAAGCATCTTTTTTGCATCTTTATAAAAAATATTGTTCTTTCACTTTTAGTCTTTTATTATAAATTAAAATTTTAAATAGATCAATATTTTTCATTATACTTTAATAATTATGTAACTTATGAAATTAAGAATAAATAAATCATTTACCATTTCATTACACTTATCATTATCATCATAATCAATTATTATATCATCCGTTTCTTTAATATTATCGTGAACATTTAATAATGATGAAGATTTACTGGAATTGGATAAATTATTTGTTGTTAAATCTAAATATATGGGAACTTTTTCACTATCTGTAAGGTCATTGATACTTTCTTCAGATGATTTCGAAGTATTACTTTCAGATTTGAATGGAGAAGCTATAAAACTATTTCCAGATTTTTTAACATTTAATACATTGTTACATAATTCTATATTTTCATCAGAACTATCTGAGGAACCATTTTCTTTTGCTTCTTGTAATGACATTGAAAGAGAAATGCCAGCATCGGTTAAACTATACTTTGCTGGATTACTTTTCTTGATTATGAAATTCTTTGCAATTAATAAACTCATAGAAGACCAACCAGCATAATGCTGTGTAGCAGTTGTTTTCATTGGACAGTCACATTCATTTTGTGCTTGTGCTATTATTTCGTTTTTATACATAAAGCCTATAAAATTATTTTATAATTATTTAATATATTCAAAATATTTATATTTTATTTACCCACCGGAATAATTAGGTTTTTTCATATTTTTATACATTGTAATCAAAATAGCGTAAGATGGAGAACCAATTTTTGGAATATATAATTTGCTTGAATTCTGAAATAAAAGATATTTCATTTTAATTTATTTATAATAATTATAAATCAATAATATAAATGTAAACTATTAAAAATACATTTTCTGCTTTTTTAATATTAGTTTGTGAGGAAATAATTTGTTTAGAAGTAGATGATTTATTAAGTAAACTATTGTACTCTGCCAATTTTTTATCAAGCATACAGCACAATTTATGCCCGAAGTGATTTAAAATATAACATTCTTTTCCAGTTTTTAAAGGTAAGGGATATTTTCTCAAAGAGGATAAAGCTTTTCCAAAAGCATGTTGAATTGGCAAATCTTTTGCAGATGCCATTTCTTTCCATTCTTCTAGCCATTTTTCAAACAATGGATTTGGAGTGTCTGGATATTTTCTGATTCTTTTCATTATCGCTAAATATTTAATGACAAATAAATAATAAATAATTTAACATAATTTTATATATTACCAAATAAAATGTATAACGTCAAAGAATTTAAAAACTAACCTTTCTTTGCAAATTTTGTTTATACCTCATAATTTTAACAAGTGTTTATAAGCCAGGTAGCTTGTAAATAACAAAAACATAAAAGGTTAAGCATTATATTATATAAATTAAATTACATTTAAGCTTTATATAAATTAAATATATTTGACAAAATCCAATACTTTTCAATTAACTTGAAAGGGAAAAGTTTTATTTGAATTTAACAAAGCATGATCTCAAAAATATTACATTGCCGCCATAATAACAACACGCACAAATGCATGGAACTCCAATATAATAGATTACTTTCGGTGTTATTGTGGACCGCGAATTAAAATAATTTTTTGAATCAGAATTGTATAATTTTATACTAGAGGAAAAGAATATTTGATGAGCAATTAGAACTATTACTTGAAATAAATCTGCACTAAATTTTAAAAAGGTTTCTTATTTCACTCGTCTCTTTTCTTCGTTAGTTTATTTTTAGTTCGGCTGGTCATTTGTAAATGATGTATTGGCTAACCTTGACTAAAATTACTTTTACGATAATCGCCCTTTACCATGGATTTAAATACAATTATCTTCCATAAATGTAACATTTTGCCATTTTATTCCACAAACTGTGAAATACAACATATTGAAATTTTATTAAAATAGTACAAAAAGCTTTTTCAAAAAAATGTGATTGGGCGTAAAAATAAAGAGCATTATGATCTATTATAATGCTACAGTAACAGAAGAAAATGGAAGGTCTCTTCCGATAGTTATGATCATTCTGTTTTGACGGCAGATAATAAGCAATATTGAGATTAAAGACAAACGAGTGCTTTTGGTTATATTAATTTTCTCGATGCTCTGGTAGATCCAATCATATGGGAGGTGACTAATACATTATAATAAAGAGAAGATTGCGCGAGTCTTGCTTTCTTGCAGTCGTTCGTTCATATATATTATGCCATCACCAGTAGCAGAAAGTGTTTTACTGTTCTTTAGTTATAAAATATTTCTTCTAAAGATGTCTTTGGAGTATTGTTAATATTCGATTACAACAGCTAACTAACTAGAATTTACTTGCACTTTATAATTTTATATCTACATGCCAATATAGCCTTTTCTCAGTAGTAATCTTAATTGCACATCTAATATCGCCTACTTTAATCTAACATTATAGTTTATTGTTACTTCAAATTCATTACGATTCGCGGGCTGTAATGTAGACATATGAAACGTTGAAAGAACAATACAATATTTATCAGTTTTCAATAAATTGACGGTCAATTTTAAGGACGTATGTGCAAAGTAATTAATTCTTCCTGCTTACAGATTTCTAATAACTCAATAATTTAAGCATGTAAAATTAAAGATTTAACTTTTACCTTTTATGACCGTCAAATGTTGGACGTTCAAATAGTATAGTGTAGGGAATCTCAGGAGGGATATTTATTTATAAAAATGGCGGACCAAATGCTGAGAGAATTGGAGGCTGCTGCACAAGTTATTTTAGTGAGTTTTCCTTTAAATTTTTAGTTATACAAATTACCCAAGTAGCATAAATTCACCAGAACTTTTATAGTTTTATGAAAAAAGTACCCGATCATAATATAATTTAAACACAGTTTCACAGTTCTATTGTAGGTTATGTTACCTTCATCTTAAAAAGTTTGTTTTGGAATAGGGTCTCACAAAAATTTTGTGATATAATACCAACAATAATTTTTTAATGTTGGTTTGAACTTCGGTAAAAACATTTTTTTCAGAGAACTTTTATTTACTTTAGCTATCACATAATTTTTAATTGAATATGAAAGCCATACTTTTTTATTTTTCTTGTATTTTAATTTAATGTTTCAATACTGAATTGAAGTATAATAAAGAATATTTTTTCTAATAGTTAAAAATTATTTTGTTTGATATTTAAAACTTACTATATTGGTTGAATGAAATATCTACTTTAATATATGTTAATATTTAATTAATGTAATTAATATAAGTTTAATATGTTTTATTTTTATAAGGTTTTTAAGATTCTTAGTTCTTTATTATTCAAATAAATATACACAATAATACATTGCAATTATTTATTTTTATATCATCTTATTTAAATTATTTTCAAAGCATTGATGCTAAATAAATATTATAGATAGATTGTTGTTGAGTTAAATAATATAAAACTAATTAAAAAATCTTTTAATTACTTTTAATATCTATGTTGAACATTAATTATTTTCAATAAGTAATTATAATTAAATTACAACTTTATTAATAATTTATTTAATAAATATTATATTATTTCATAATTATTATATATTATTTTATAAATATATTTAAATATGTTGTAATTACATATTTTATGATAAAAATAAATGTATAATTCAATTGTGTTTTATAGTTGTAAATAAAATTTTTTATAAAATAGTTAATTTTTTCAATTTTATCAATCTTGAAAATCTTATTCTAGGCACCATCAAATCTTGTCCTTACCGAACAACGAGTATCAGCAGAAACAGTTTTTTTAAATTTTCGTAAAACAAAGTCACCTTATCAGCTATGTAGACAAATTTTAGAAACTACTACAGTAGATTATGTCTTATTTGAATCAGCAAATGTTATTAAGGCTGCACTTATAAAAGAATGGACTATTATGCCACAAGCTGATATTGTATCCTTGAGGCAGTATTTATTGCACTATATAATCAGCAAGCCAACTTTAGCACCATTTGTGAGGGAAAGAATTTTACAGGTTATTGCAATTATGGTAAAAAGAGGTAGTGTTGAAGATCATGGAGAAGAGAGAAAGGAAATATTGAACGAAGTTGAAGGATTAATTATGAATGGAGATATGCCAAGGGTAGGTGATAAATTTTTATAAATCCTGAAATAAAATATATGAATAGCCTAATTATTTCTTATCAACAATATTTATGCAATATAATACAACAACTTTTAATTCATAAATCTTTAGTTGTAACTTTAATGAAAATTTAGATATTAATATTATTTTTCAAATTTTATAGCAATTATTAGGCTGTAGCATAATTTCAGCCCTAATGCAAGAATATGCTACGACTGTAAAATCATCAGATGTTGGATTAACTTGGGAAGTACATTTTAAAGCAAAAAAACAGTTTGAAGTTACATCATTGAAAAGAATATTCAAATTTTGTATTCAAGCACTTGGAGAATTAACAAAATCTGATATACCTGAATCTATTTTACCCTTAATAAAGCATTTGCTCTCTATTTGTGAAAGTGTACTAATGTGGGGTTTTATATATGTTAATTATATCCTTTTAAAACTTTTAAATAATACTTTGATAGTACTATTAACATTTATAAGGTGAAGTGCATAAAACGAATTCAATTAAAATTTAATGCTAAGTATATTATACAATTTAAATTTACAAAATCTGTCAGTTTTGATTAGCAAGCAAAATATCAATTTTAATATTCAAACAAATATTTTATGTTTTATATTTGAGCACTTCATTGTTTTAATAAATTATTGCTAGTTTAAAAGACATGACCACAGTTTAAAATAACTAAATAATTAAAAAAAACAGATTTTAAAATAAAGTAATTTATATAATAATTAAACTTTAATAACCAATATATTGAATAAATCTTTAGTTCTATGCAATTTCTACAATCAACGAAAGATTTTATAATCCTTAACTCCAAAACACTGCCCAAAAGATTAATAGGAGTTTTTGAATCTGCCTATGAATCGGAGAGCAGTTCAACATTACGTTTAACAACTATGTGGAGAGATGTAATATTAGATCCCATAGTTGTAGAGTTATTCTTCACATTATACTGGAAAGTCAGATCGAATCCTCAGCTCGCACATCATGCAAGAAATTGTCTTGTGCAATTAGCTAGTCTTAATGGTTTAATCGTTCAATCTCCAGACGTGAAATTTCAATATCTCAGCACATTTGTACAGAGTTTTCTCAAACTTTTATCGAATATCAAAATTATCGATGAAGAAGCTATTGGTATTGCTAATGTATTTAAGAAACTTATTGGCTGTTTTCGAGCAGCGATACCCCGTCTGCCTCAGGACACCCAAAGATCATTCATGGAATATATGACGCAATTGACGTGCTTCTTTGCTGATGGTGCCAACCAAGAGGAATCTGTGAGTAATACTTTTTTTATGTTTACATTTTAAGCATGGTAATTAATTAAACATACTTTCAAGAAATTGATTGATAATATGTCATATATTGAAAAATAAAGCATAATTTTAAGAAATATTTTTTAGTATTTTCATTTAAATAATGGAAACATTGAATTATGTTTACTTTAAATTTTCATACTTCAAAACTATTTCATAATAAAATTCTATACAAAGTTAAAATATTTTTTCAACAAATTTTCAACAAATTCTTTTTAATTTACCATGATTATATATATAAAATTTTGAGTCACTTTACTTTCATAAAATAGTATATAGATTTTAATAATATTTATGTACTCTGACTTTAAAAATAAATGAGTAGTTATCCAAAATATAAATTTCAAATAATACGAGTATTATAGAATAATTTGCTGTGATAAATTTTCAGAAATGTACGAAACTATAAACATTTTAAATTATCAAAATGTCATCCTGAACCTGTAAAATAATTAGTTAAGTAAAATTTCGTATTTTTGAATATATTTTTCCATCACCAGTGTTTGTGTTTGTGTTCACAGCTTTACTATTTATTTTATTGCTCAAACGGTAACAAAATATAAGTATTATAATGTGGTATTGTCTGTATATTATATTTCAGAATAATGCTTTGTTTTGTATTAATTCTTGTTAAAATTAAAATAAACATATACTAATCGTGACCACATATTATACATAGCTATTTATCTATATAACTTTGACATTAGTTAAAGAAATTCAACTTAAAATAAATTAATTACTTTTATAATTGTTTAAATATTTAAAAATTATTTATACTTAATCTAAAAGACAAGTAAAAATCTGAATAATAATTGTATTTAATACAAAGTGGCACACATTTTAATATTTTTTATTTAAATTGTTAGGATATTGAAAATTATATATAATTGATAGATAAGTATATTTAAATAATTACATTAAATCTTTTTATATTAAATACGCAACTTTATAGTACTTTTTACTATGAGTATAAAATTGAGGCCAAAACAATAACAATTTCAGAAATATATAAAATTAAATATTAAATAAATTATTAAGTAAGGTTAAGCAATTTATAGATTCTTAAATTGAAATAGTAAAGTATTATTGAATTATCGAACCTCAAGTAAAATATTTATCTTATATTTCTTTTTGGATATTTTCTTTATGTTATAATCAAATGATGAGTAAATATTGCTTATGTTAACAAGTATAACAATACATTTAGAATATAGATTATTTAATTTTTGAAATATCAATTATTTCTCTATTTTTGTTATTATATTATTGTATAGATTATTATAATAATTAATTATGATAATCTGATTATATAATATCTATATTTTATTATTATTTTTATAGAAGAGGTTTTACCAATATACTCACTAATAAATGCTGCTAAATTTAAATTGAATTAAGAAATTATCTGCAAATATATCATCATATAGTTTTATAATAATTAGATATAAAGTATAATGTGTACATACTATTGTACGTATTTAAAAAACAGTCTAGGCTTCTTCTTTTTATGCTAATCTAATGTTTCTTTTTTATTTAAAGATGAATCTATTATTACTAATATTTCTATCGATTTCTTTCGTCTAATTAGTGTTTTTTAAAATGTAACTGAAAGCAAATTTAAAAGTAAAAAATTTTTTATTTTGCGGATGTCTTTGTTTCACTATGTTCATTATTTCATTATAAAAACGAACTTACTGGATTTACTAATTACTTATTGCAAGCAAGAAAAAGGAGAAATTTTGAAAGTTGCTTAACCATTTCTATATAATATTAGCCGTTACTTGATTTTCGTGCTCGACACAGTCAACTTTCCAACTAACAAAATGTTTTACAGCTCTGTGCTGATGACTGCCTATTTATGGAGGCGTTCGAGTGTATGTTGGATATGTGGATGTCGGTATTGTCATATGCGCCCCTCTTCCCCGTGGAATTTTGTCAGCAAAGTTCCGTGCAGATATTCAATACGTATCTGCAGTGCCATTTGTCACCTCCCGACGGACGCCGAGGCCTCGGCAAAAAGGATTTTACCACAGAAGAGATCAATGGCAACGAGGAAGACGATCGTTCTAAATATAAAGAACAACTTCAGACAATCGGTTATACACGCGTTACTTTTGTTGTTTATATTCTTGACAATTGTCGCATTTCATTCTTTAAAGTTCTGCTTCGTTTTACGGTTTATGATTGAAAAGTTACACAATGATACTTTAACTAATGTTCATTAAAGTAGACAGAACTAAATTAACAGATAGCGTTTTACAATTTATTTAAAAAGATTACTATGTTAAGAATTACGAAATAAACTTTTTCAAAAGTTGATTTAATTTAATTATTACTGTAATAGATTATATGCAAACACACAAGTCAACGTAATATTTAAATAATTATTATTTAAATATTCTAATTGCTAGGGTATTTAAAGATAGATTACCGTAATTTTAAAAGATAACTGTAATAATTATTTCAGGTGTCTTCGGCAGACACATCTTGAGTCACTCTCTCCCACTACTTTCGCGTTTGCTCGAGAACGGCACGATAAAATTGAAGGAACATCTCAATCGGCTAGTTGTTCAACCAGAATCTCTACATGCTGCAGACCACGTTACTGTCGAAAATCTTTACGAGGATTTACATTGGTTGGTGCTTATCGCTGGGCATGTACTTTGCATGGAGTCAGTAGGTGAAATGCCGCTGGTGCCTTCAAAAGTTATGCGTTACAGCATGGAACAGGTGCGATACAGATTATCTTGTCATTAGTATTAGCAAAGAGCATCGACAATAATAGAATTGTATTTGAGTCAATTACAACAATAAGTACAGTAATGACATTCGGGATTTTTCCCGCGTGTGTTTTCTCTCCTAGATGTAATCAGGAGATACAGATAGTGAAAGGAGAGGTGATGGAAATGGATGTTATTAACTGAGCAGATCTTGTTGTTGGAGACTCAAAATTAGATTTATTGAATAATAAATAAATAAATAGATGTTGAAAAATTACAAAATATGGCTTAATGATAAATGCTGCACTATGAACGTTGATATATAATAGTAAAAAATATGAATGAAAAGGCTATGGTTGTCTTGCTACTCAGTTGTGAGCTGAGTAAGATGTTGATTCAGACGTATAATAATAAGGAGGTAATTCTGGATCAGCTCCGTCTAGTTGTAATGTCCGCTTATTTATGTGTCGGGTATCAATTTATACGAATTGTTTCGAAAGAACATGGGTTCATAGGTTAGTAGCCCTCGTACCTGATTTGATCCAGATCTACAATTCAAGTTAATTAATCCGAATAATCACGAACTGTTACAATATCAGAAGTTTCAAGATAACACTGATTTTAATACGACTGCTAGCTTGAAAATAACTTATGATAACAACAGGGAACAATAACCAAGTATTACCGGTCTGATTTCTATATTTTAACTAGCCGTTGGAATGCCTTTGTAACTGTTTTTTATATTTGCACTAATCCTTTTTTGGAGACAATGTTTTTTTGGTGTGAATATATTACTGTTATTGGAGCAGGAACATGGATTTGAGCGTTTAATATTTACATTTTGTATTAGAATAGCGTGAATATTCTAAGAAACAGAAGGATAGGTAAACAAGCTTCAAAATAATGCAGTTATTGAGCGAGCTGCGTGATTAGATAGTAAAGACCGCGATTTTAGGCATAGTAATGAGAGATTTGTTGATTGAATCTTGAACAAATGGTATTTGACTAATGACAGTATCTACGAAACTTTTTATGCAAGAATTATAAATTAATATATCTGTAAATAAAATGCAAGAGTAAGCATAGAGTCTATAAAAATGTTTTAGTGCTCATCCGTTGTTTAAAAAATATTTTGTCATAACTACCATATGAACATAGTTATTCATTATGTTATAATATATTTTTGTTATAAAATATATTATAATATGTTATAAAATATTTTACAACTTGTTGTAATATATTTTCATAGGTACAGCAATGCCAGATGGATTTGAACGTAACGTTGCAGCTACTCGCCTCCCCTCAGAGCAATATAAGCGACATAAGCGGTGCCGAGCAATCGGCCGACCATGTAATACGATTGATAGCAGCCGTATTCCGCCTGAGTGAGGTTGCTAAGACTGCAATCAACTTCAACGCAGCTAAGCACCTTTCGCCCGAACTTTGCAGCAGTATAATTTGGTTTCTTCATCGTTGGTCTCTCAGTTATCTCTTACCCAAGGAGAACCATTACTCGGAACTAAGTACGACGCTACTTCAGGCCTTCGGCGATGACACGCCTGGTAGCCAGTGGACCATGAATTTCCTCGTCGAGAAAATTGAGTGCAATATCAATGCTTTCAAAGGCGAGCCCAACCTCATGAATGAGACTATACAGCTCATGGATGTACTCGATGAGATACCCGATAAGTAAGTGGACAAATCATGCAGGCTATTGGATCTCTAAGGCTACAATTGAGCGCTAATACAGCTGTAGTTAACTAGTAAATTGTTGATAATACAGATACAAATTGAAAAAATGATTTTTAAAACTTGTATTTACTTTGCATTGAAAAGTACGTTATTCCAGTGCATACGTGTACTTCTTAATTAACTAATTAATTATAAGCTATTTATTGCGCGATTGTAATTTGTTAAATATATTTGTATTTATTATTTATAATTATTATATAAAATACTTATTAAGTGTAAAGTATTTATTGTATAAAAACAAATATTTTTATTTTATCATAGAGCTTCGTGTTTGATTAAGTCCGAGCGTTTTGGAAACCTCGTAGAATTAGCTACAAAGAGTCATGAATTACCACAAGTGGCCAAACGTGGCCTAATGCGGACAATCGTTCATGTCGGTGCCGTATTAAAGGATACCGATCAGCTACAACAATATTTTTCACAAATACTCCAGCCTTTGCAGAACCGTTTCAAAAACATCATTTGTAATTCGGATTTTCCTCGCAATTATCATCAAGAAGAAATACGCGCTCAGATCATCGAAATTCTCGAGTGTGTCATTGGTACGTTGAGATTCTTGGTTTTGTACAATCAATAATATCATAAACAATTATTCATTTTAATTTTTTTACATTTACTGATTTTAATGAAATAATTTAGAACTTTGGTATTATTGCATATAACACTGTTGATTCTTATACGATCGGTATAAAAAAATATAACATTATTATGAATGAATAAATGTATTTTCAGGTGCGGTTCAAGGAGTTATGAACGATACTGCCAAGTTAACTTCCCAATATATATGTATCATACTTCAGGAACTTCCACGATTTATCACACTCTACCATAATTATCAGCAGATCGTTCAGTTAATACTTGAACTCTTTTGCGAATTTTCGAACAGTGTATTAACTTATCTCCAAAACAGTGAAAATATTTTCGAAATCTACTTACACATGATGCAGGTGACTTGCTATTATATGGGTAAACAAGCTTGCTCAATTGTATTTAAAAGAGTTTATCAAATAAAGATGTACTGTAGCATTCTTATATTTTAATTAGGTCATGCACATTCGTTTGAATTGAAATTTTAAATAATTAAATATTTTAGTATCAATAATGAAAAAATTATATAATGTAACACAGTTTTTTATAATATTACAAAATAATCGATTTTATATTACAATATGAGCAAAATTTATTTCATATTAAGAATTTAAACATTATAAATATAGTAATTCATAACTATTATTCTGATTTAACAAATTAATTTTTTTTAATGTATTTGTTTATAGCTTATGGCTTTAACAAAATGAAATTGAACAAAATAAAAATGAAATATGGAAATTTCATAATGAATTTTAGTTTTTATTTTTAAATTTTTCGATCAAGTATAGGCTACAATAGTTTAAATCATTAAATGAAGTTCAAATGTATGATTAAAAGCTTTTTCCATCTTTGTTCAAACAATTGAATTCACAGCTGAAAAGTTAATGAAGAAAAAGATAATTAAGAGTTAATACTGATAATAAATAATAAATTTAATATAAAACAAATCAATGAAATATAATTTGAAACTAATTGAATAATATGTATGTAACTGTAAAATAATAATAGAAATTTTAAACGTATAAAATATAAAGAAAAATATAATCCCACAGTCGTACGCAAACTGTAATCGTCATTGGGTGACTACTGATTCTACATCTGAGGAGGATAGCTTTCAGGACATTCTATTACTTATGCAGTTACTCACAAATCTGGTAACCAGGGATTTTGTTAATCACGTTGAAACGGATGATGATTCTAACCAAGTAACGTCAAACGTCTTTCTTTATGGGCTCAATATTATCATGCCTATGATGACGATAGATTTACTAAAGTTTCCTTCTCTTTGTCTTCAGTAAGTTTTTTTTTTAAATTACATAGTAATTAAAATAGCATATACGTAAAAATAAATTTTAATTATATATATATGTTTATTGTATGATATTTTATTTACGTTAATTAAATTATTTTTCAATATCGTTATTTGTAATTTAGGTTAAATTAATGCTATTAATGGTTTTCAATGTACATTATTCATAATATTAATAATAAATGATAAGCGCATACATACGGTATAATCGATAATAACGTAATATAGTGTTGTAAATAAAAGAAATAAGCAACTATTTTAGAAATGATAATAATACTATGTCATAATATAAATTAGTTTGTCTATGTTTCAATGTTTTTTAGTTTCATTGTCAAATATTTGCGGAATATCGTAAAAATGAACTCTTTTTTATTTTATTTTAATAAAACATTGTTAATATAATAATAATAATAACAGATTTAAATAAAAATAAAAGAGTATATTTTTTATAAATTAAAATTTCATATTTAAAATTTTACAATTGTATAGTTAATACTTTTACTTGATAAAATTTATAAAATTTAGCAGCTTAAATATGTAAAATAATTAAAAAAATTAAAATATTTAATCTTGCAGATATTTTAGAATGATAACTTTTGCCTGTGAAATTTATCCAGAAAAAGTTTGCACCTTAAATACTGAAGTTTTACAACATTTGTTGGTGTCAGTGGACTTAGGACTGTTTTCATTTGGTGATGAAGTAACTATACATTGTTGTAACACAATTCAAGCGCTGGCGAAACATATTTATACAGAGGTCGAAAAGGGTCGACCAAGAAATCAGGCCATGGCTCCATTTATAAATGTAAGTATAATTATCAAAGCATACACAATATCTCATAATTATCAATAATCTAAAAATGTGATTAATTACGTTTTATAAAAATATAAAGTTTAGATTAAATTATTTAAATCATTTAAATGTGTAAATAATAGCATTTTGATAATTAAATTTGGATATTATACAATTTCATAAATGATTAAAATCAAATATTTGCACAGTTCATACATATTATAATATGTAATACCTTGTTCTAATAATAATATACATTTTAACACGGATATAAAATTTTAATAGTTTGATTTAAAAAATTCAATATGAGCTGCGGCTAAAATAAAATTAACTAATATAAATGTATTTTGAAAAATAAATAATGAAATTTTTTTTTTTAATATTTATTAATTCAATATTTAGTTATTTGAAAAAAAAAAAAGGTTTTTAGAATTAATTATTTAAAATAATTACAAGCGATAACTTAAAATGAACAAGCAATTGTATATAGTTGAAATAAGAAATGAATAATCACAATAATTATTAAAATGTTATTATTATAACAAAAAATTTCTGTACATTATGTGCTTCTTTTTTATGGCATCATAATTAGTTAGATTTTTCATCATAGTCATTGGGATATGAAAGTCTTAATAGTCACTATTAAAACAATTTTTACTCTCCTAATTTTATTTTTAGCTGCTGATGAACCTCATAATTACGCATCAGATAAACTCCGACCTCTTTTCTAATACGAGCATACCTCTCTACTATTTGATTTGTTGTTACCAAGATCAATATCAACAACTCGTGCAGACCCTGATAGGCGAACAGGCGGACCCAACGATCGCCCAAAGGCTCGCTGCCGCTTTTAACGAACTTACCGCTAATGTCGCCTTTAACACTGAACGTGTACACAGGCTCAGGTTCCGCGATAACTTCGACAAATTCATAATCAATGTCCAAGGCTTCCTCATGATTAAATAAGACGATTCTTAAAGGCTAACAACCCTTTGTGGAAAAATTTGATTAATCTTCTTTTTTCTTTATCGTTGATAATTGGTTCTGAAAAATTGATATTTAAAATGATTTCATGATGGTTAATAGATCCTCGTTTTTTCTTTGGTCATGTCGATACAGAGCATATATGTTTATGCGTTAGTCATTAGACGTAGTTAAAATCATTTGAATGAATCAATGAATTAAAACTATTACTTTTACAATGATTCTCTTAGTGGGGCAGGTCATATTAATAAAATTGCAAGACATGTACTCATAATTATTTATAAAAGTAATCGAAGCTGATAAGCTATTTTTCTACAAGGAAGTTTACAAAATAATAAATAGTATCGATAATATAAGATATGTGAGTATGAAGATTATTTTATACAAATCAAACAATTGAAATTCTATATTGATTACTTTTATATTATTCTACTATGACACATTATAAAAAGATAAATTTATAAATCTATATGAATTATCTTAAGTAAATTTTATTATATGTTTACAAACACAAAACAGTTTACAAACAAGTTATTAATTAACAGATATTTAGTATTAATGGCAATTATATAAGTATTTAATCATTTATTGAAATTACATTTTAAATGATTACTTTGATAAATTGATAAATACGTTGAAAAATATTATAAAACAATAATGATACTTGTTAAAATTAATGATTAATAATTATTTTTATAATTGATGAAAAATCTAGTAGTAAAATAATAGATAAATTTAATTATTAAATGAAAATAGCTTATTAATAATTTTAAAAAGATTGATCAGATTTTAAAAATTGAATATTGGAAATGTATAGCAAAGACCTTTTTGAAAATCATTATAACTTTTTCAAAGTTTATTATATTTTATTTCATTCGTTAGATCGTACTATTAAATTCTTCCACGAGGGGCCTTTATTGTTCCTTTTTTTTTCGTATAAACGCGGGAGTGAATTCGTGATATTAATTAACTACTCTCTGGATTTTTGTATGTATAGGATGTTTCTGAAGAATGAAAGCATGCATTGTACTACAAAAATCGTTTGAATGGTATTTCATGTTTTTAAAATCAAGATTTTTAATTTAAAGCAATACAGACGTAGCTTCATATTTCTTTATGCTTCATTTAAGTTAACAGAGCTTTTTTATTAATTTTTTTAATTAAGTTTTTAAAGATATTTTTAATGTTTTTAATGGAATTCTTATTTCCAAATGAAAAATAGATTGTTGTTACATGTATTATACACGACTTCATAAATCGGATGAAAGATTAGTGTACTTTGACTATTCATCTATCATTTTATATTACGTTCTTTATCTTTTTTCAAAACAGTAATTTACAAAGTTAAAGTATAGATATAAAAAGTATCTTCCATAGTGTATATATTCTATCTTAATCGTTGAATGACAAAAATTTCAATATTTAGGCATAAAATAAACACAAAAGTAAGTATTTAGAAATTTTAGAACAATCGAACTTTTTAAATGTACTAAAATATATATTGTAATTTTATAATATTAGGATAGCTCACTATAAAATCAATTGTTTTTTGATAAAACATAAATTCATATTTTTTTCATTGTATATAATTATTTAATATTCAATTATTAATATAATTTAATGATGGAAGTATTTGGTACATAACTTTACAAAACTTGAAACATGATTAAAATTTACATAACTCCTTAAAATATTATGTATCCAATTTCTCATATTTTTTAATGTGATTTTATATCATAAATTAGTATAAATAATTTATTAAATTATAGAGGTTACATATGCTCAAAATATTATGTATCACTTGCTGCTAATTATACCATAATGTGACTCTTGTTTTGATTATCAAAATTAAGGGTTTAGATTTATGTTTAGAGCTTGACTACAAATATATTCAGGTTTTATATTGCCAAAAATTGTAAGCCATGTAAATATACATTCAGATAAAATAAGCCATAATGTGAAATAGAAGTTTTTTTCTATCTAATATTCCATTATGAACATACATTTTTTCTGTCAATTAACATATGGACCAACTTTAGTCTCCAATTAGAGTATAAAATGGGGTAAATATTTCTTTGATGATTAGAAGACCAGATTAAAACTATAAAAATTAAAGAAAAAAAGCTATATATGATTGTGCAAACACTTCGATCAAAATGAGAATAAGCAGATGTCCAGCTTCGCTAATAAATGGAAAATAAATTATAGAAAACCTTATCTTATCGAATTTACTTATAATAAAGAAGTTTGATATATAAATAATATAACAAAGTTAAAAGATCCTATGATGGATTTTATGTACATCAAATAATATGGTTTACAATGCCATTGGATTTAATAGCTAAATAACTTTTGCATTTGCAAAAGCAAGCATCTCTCACATAGTTTATGTATACACTCAGCTTTTATTATTTAAATTCACTGAATTAACTGAAGTATTGTAAATTAATTTGGAAGACAATTAATTTACTCTTCGCCGGTGCGCTTATCTGATATGATTTTTTGGTCAGATAATCAACTGAAGTAAAATAATACAAGAATGGAATAATGCACTACAAATGTAATTATTTACATATTTAATAGGAACAAAAGAAGGCAGTTAATTGACGGATTCAATCAAATTTAACTATATGGTATAAGGATCTACATGTTTATACGACACTTATTAGTTTTACCAAATACTATTTACATAATGCTGTGATGCAGATGGCGATAACAATTTGGATGAGTGATCGCTTTAATTAACAAAGCGATAACATTCAACAACAAATCAACAAAGAGCTTAAACGAGAGCTCTGTTGAAAAATACCGCGTTTCACAAAAGAATTTCGTAATATCTAGTATATATTTTTCTTACAAAATCTAATAAAAGATACAAAAGCAGTACACATAACTATAAATGTAAGATGTAACTAAGTAAATCATTAGAAGATAGAAAGATTTATAAATGCACTGTGAATTAACTAAATGTAACAATGAAAAATTATTAAACTAAGCTATTATTTACTAACAGTTATGCATAATCTGTATAAAAGCATTAACAAAATATTTTATTACTGACACACTCTTTTAAATATAACAATAAGCAATTATAAAGCTAAAGTTAATTCAGTTTTTCGATATATTTATTTTTAATAGAAATAAATAGTTGCTAATTGAATAATTGTATTGTTTATTTTTATTTACATTTTATTTTTACATTTACGTTAAAAAATAAAAATTCAATAGTTTAATGAATCTTTTTATAAATCGTGAAAAGATTTTTTAAAATCATTTCAATTATAAAATTACCTTATAATGAATTTACTAAAAGTAATGTTATTGACTGAATTTAATATT
This sequence comes from Ceratosolen corneri, assembly GCA_030522565.1. Classification (NCBI taxonomy): domain Eukaryota; kingdom Metazoa; phylum Arthropoda; class Insecta; order Hymenoptera; family Agaonidae; genus Ceratosolen; species Ceratosolen corneri. The sequence continues at coordinate 15,644 of JAPYYT010001397.1, read as the reverse complement.
TTACAGAAATAATAATTAAATATAAGGTATATACAAAATATTGTAACACAATTTGTTATATAAAATAATATAATAATTAATAGCGTTAAATATTCTCCAAATACATTCGAAAAATTACATTAAAACGTAGGTTACTAGTCAATTGTTATTATTTACTTAAAAATTTTGATTTAAATCACTACAGTTTTTAAATTTCGAAACACTTTATCTTGGTAATAAAAATATACATAAAGTAATTGATCATTAAGAAATTGATAATTAAATATTAAAACATCTATAAATTAGACTGATAACTTTAGGTAAGATAATTTTATTTCAAACATGAATGAATAAAGTTATAAAAATGTGAACAATGATTTAAAGAAATTGGTAATATATTATTTACAAATATCATTCGTACTTCCTAGTTAATAGTATTTTTTATTAATTTAATTATTGGCTTCAACTCCAAATTTTTTATTGTATGAAAACTTTTATTTCAACAAATCCGACAGTAACAATTTCATTTTGTTATTAATTTTATTTATATTTAAATACTAAGAAATTCTTTTGAATATCTAACAAATAAAGAAACATGTACGTTTTGAATCAACAATATTTCAACATACATATTTTGTAGGTGCATTAACAAATGAAACATTAAACGAATTATTTATATTTATATTTTTCTGAAAAATGAGAACTCATTTATTCCTTATCAACGAATTCACTCTCTGCTTTGTATATCCGTCAATTAATTGAAGGCGGTAAACTGATTTTTTGTTATCTACATCAAATGTAAATCGTATACTTATAAAATAAGAAACAAAAAATGTAAAACATGCAGCACGAAAAAAAGTTTGTATATATCGACTAGTCAAACCTGTGATCTTCCAAGAAAATGTGAGAGAAACTGAGCTGAATATCATCTTTTTAAAGCACGACTTAAACGTTCTAATGTTCGCTCTTTTGTCTTTTATCTTGATATTTTTTAATGTTTTCAAATATCTTTTAATATATCTTTCTTTGAAATATTTTACGATTCGGATGTAGTATTGACTTAAAAACAACTATTGTACTTATTGTTTCTATGCATTATTTAAATTAAAATTTGTTTTCTTTTATTATCAATATTTATTCTAAAGTGAAGTAATCAAATAGGGAACGAAATTTATATAAAATAATTTTTTTAAACAAATTTTTATAAACGGGTAATTAAATGTCATTAAATTTACATTGACAGATGCTTGCTTGTTATTTTTTTAGCTCATAGTTAGTGTGAAAAGTGACTTTTTAATGTATTACACGCCTTATTATCACAGAATGGCTAGCTATTAACATTTTTTTACTTTATAAATCTCAAGCTAATTACAATTGATATAGAACCCGTTCCAAAAAATTTCTTTTATAATGTACATATTTTATAACACTTATCGCAAAATTATTACAATTTATAAATTTTCAAAGATTACTAATAGAAATAAGTATGAAAAAATGTGTCGTAGGACTTTTTCTGTATGAATAACAACGCTTTTTTTCATATTTCTATTTAGAAGGTTCATAACAGTAATAAATGGATATTGAAAATAAAGTGGATATTGATATGGATATGAACATAATTGCCGTAAGATACAAAATAAATACTATAAATAAAAGAAAACAAAATGAAAACTCTGTCTGTCTGTATATAAATTCATATATAAAATCTTTGAGCAGTAAAAAATGAGAAGCTTACAACTATTTTCTTAAATATATGTCCTTAATTTAACAAATTATATGCAACTTTATGAATTAAAAGATACGATCACAATTCACAAAAATAATAAAAATACGGATCTAATTACTTTGTGAAAAAGAACGAATGTCTTCAAATAAAAGTAGCGTTGTAAAGAATTTTTTAATTTTTCGAAGAAACAAATGTTTCGATTATTTTTATAAAATGTAATGATTAGCGCTAAGTAATTTCATACAACGTTACAAAGTAGAATGTCAAGTGTCAGAGAGAAATTAGAGAACACTGCAATGATTATTCTATTATTTCAGCACAAAAGTCAAAACAAGTTATAAGATAGACAATTTATATTATTTAAGAAAACTTTAAAATGTTTAGGAAATCATTATTTATAAAGAAAATGAAAATTTTATTAAAACTGTGACTCCAAATTTGTCAAAATTTATGTGGACTATTGAAGATTGTAGATATGTTATATATTGAGCTAAATTTTTACTAAAAACTTTATTTCTAAATACAGAATTTAGTTTATTTTATTAATTTAATGCTACAAAATTACAAAAACAGTCAAATTCATTCGTTAAATGTTTAAAATATCAGTTAAATCGTCTCTCATTGCTCTAAGATGTTTTATTTAACGTAAGTAATAAATGTCAACATGCTTAGTTGATAAATTAATTTATAATTATAATACAATTTTTAATAAGTGTCAGATATTTGTTATCAACAATAACTTGACATATGTTTTTTGCACTCTTTTTAATGCCACAATCTATAAGGAAATTTGGTCGCATATATGAAGCAGCTAAAGTGGTCACAGTATTTAAACTTTTTTTTCAATTTCAACTCTTGCACTACTATATGTATATGCATACGTGGGAATTTAAAATCTCTGGCATTTGTTTTATGTATATTTAAAAAAGATGAAGATAAATAAATAACAGAATAAATGTATACACTGTACGCTGAAGCGAAGTAGATGCTTAGCGCTTGCGTTGAAATGTAAAAAATATATTTGTGTACGCGTTATGTAGAAAAAAGTATTTCTGTCGGCGCATGTTGGTGTGACGTTTTGATTGGTGTCACGCATACTTTGTAAGATATTTATTGTACAAGTGGGATGAAGCCAATTATTATTATTATTATTATTATGCTCATCGAGACTGCGTATTTATTTTCAATTTATAATTAATATGTACTATTCGAAAAAGCACAGCGAAATTAACGAAACTTTAATTCATCTTTGCGTAATTAAAATTTTGGACAAATATTTTATTCGTAATCATTTTATTATAAGAAAGAAATTTGGATTCCAACAACTCATCGAAAAATTATCGATCATTATTACGTAGTCTCAGTAAATTTGAGCTTAATATTTGATTAGGAGTTTTTTGTCGATTGTCATTTTCTATAAAAACAAAATTTTTATTAACTTCTGATTTCTTTTGCGGTTTTTCGTGAGTTTTTGTGTTGATAATTCAAGAATTTTTAGAAGTTAAAAGAAAATTAAATGTATATTTAAAAATTTATTCATTTATTTAATGTATATCCATTTTTATTATGTTTTATGTAACGTTGAGTGGTATTATTATAATTTTTCGTAATATATTTTCTTTTTTAATTGTAAGTTTGTAAGTTGCAATTTTTTTGTAATTCCTTGATTTTATTTTTGTTTCGTATTTTTTTTTCACTTATTTAAGAAATTATATTTGAGTGTACCGTACAAAAACGAATATATATTTCTATCTGAGTCAAGAAAAAATATGCACGAGCTGCGGGATAGTTTTTAATTTTAATTTTTGACAATTTTAATAAATTCATAATTATTCCAACTTGTAAAAGTGCTAAATTCAAATAAAATTTCATAAATTAAATGATTCAAATGAATTTTTATAAATATGATATTTATTTACAGAACCAAACAAATTAATGTTTTATAGAATCATGTCATAGAATGAATATCAAGGAATAAAAAAGAGTACGTGATCTGTGCGTGTGTACACGCGTCTACGTGTGTACACATCTACACGCGTGCGTACTCATATATATTAAAAAATACATCTTTCTTTCTCTCTCTATATTATAACTCTATCTTTTTTTTTCATAAATATTATTAAAAATGTTATGTATAATAGATAGCGAACGATATTCGAGTGCAAACAAAAGAATTTAAAGAATATTGTACAAATTAAAAATTTACTAATAAATCAAAAGTACATAAATGTATAAGTAATTGGAATTATTGTTACTCTTAGATCTCAATTTTCTAAGGTAAAATATAATATTTTCATCTAGATTATAATTCATTGAATTAAAAAAAAATATTTATATTTTATTTTTAACTGCTTATCAATATTAAAGAAATTATCAGTAGTTCAAAAACAAAGTTAAATACTCTATAAATCTATTATTAAAATAATTAAGATATTTAATACATATTTTCCTTAACTTTCATCATGTTTATAATAAATAAGTTTATATTGAAACCTTTATAATATTATTACGTAATCTATAATTCTATAATTATAACATTTTTTTAAATAAGTATTCACGGAACCAATTTTTATAAAATAGTTGATAGCATATTTATACAATGAAAAGTTAATACACAATCTTTTAATGTATAATAATAAATTATATTCTATGTAATAAAAAAAATTCTTTTGAATATACTGTATAACATATTAGTACAGTGTAAATAAATATATATTAATGAACTTCACTGTTCAAAATTGACAATAAATTGAAACATTTATTAATTTAAAAGATAAAATATATGCAAATCTTATTCACTTTCGTATTACGTTAATAAAATTTAATACTGTTTTCTATATTAACTATGATAGCAATTTCATCAATATATTACATCACTACGAAGTTGAAAATTCTACTTAATTTTTTGTTAAAATTGTTAAATATACTTTAATATAAAGATTTACATTTAATGTTGTTTATGTTATGCATGTAAATTCTATGGAAAAATTTCGTATAATTTGCAAAAAAAAATTACAGTAAAAGATTGTATTTACATTTTAAAGGAATTAGATGTTATTTTAAAACTGTCTTTAAATTTTTATAATTAATAAGTTATACTGCATATTTATAGACATTATATTGAATTTATTAATATAATAGTTTCGACATGTAAAAATAGATTTTTTTTCTGTAACAAAAGTGATATTTTATATCTAGAGTTGTTAGTTTATTTTGCAATTATAAAGAATAGGATATAATTTAAGATAATGTATATGTACAAAACTGAAAATAAGACTATCAATCATTTTTATAATGAAAATAATAAGAATTGTACAAGTATATCATATTGAAAATGATATCATACAAATAAAATAGTTATAATTTATAATATAAAATTTTAATACGTTATTGAATGATTACTTTTTTTTTATATTTTCTTATTTGTATTCGTTTCTATACATTAGTTTATTGCAGAAATGACAAAATATACGTATATATTCTGTAGTGGATATATTTAAAATATTGTAGATAAAACATTTTTAATTTATTAAAAAATGCCTATATTTAAGGTTTAAACAATATTTGTATACTATCTATGACTATATCATGAAAATTATTCTCTGAAATCCGAAATTTAATATTTACAGTACTAAGGCTTTTAACACTAAATTTCAGTATCACATCAAAGGCCAAACCGGGAGTTATTATCGACCTTTGGACTGGTACATTATACTAAATAGAAAATTACGTACAATAGTATTTGTCGGGCTATACTTTTTATATAATAATACTGAAATAAAATTGACTAAATATTACATGCATGAAAAAATTATAATTTTTTTCTGTTATTACAATAAAATATAAATTGAATTTTATGCTTTATCAAGATATATTATTATTTGAATATAAATAGTATTATAAATATATGTCAAAAGAATATGTATTAATAGAGTCAAGTATATAATATATGCTCAATATATATACTCAAGCAAATAAGTTTAACTAATATTTTTATAAAATATAAAATATATTTTTTTATAAAGCAATGTTTTAACTACAATAAAAAAAGTTATAATTATAACTTTGAATTTTAGATATTGAACAAATTAATTTTTTTTAAATTAATGTATTAATAGTTGTTTTCCTGTAAGTAAATTGTTTTTTCAAAATTTTAAAATATACTATGTATTTCAAAATATAGTATCAATTTTGATCATTTTTCACATATTTCCAACGAAACTCATAAATACAAGCTTTTGTCATTCTAGTTTTAAGTAAACTTAATTGTATATCAAATATACGTACTTGTTCAGGATATTCCAGAAATCTGACGATGGCCGATTAACTTAAATGGATGGATTGATAACATAGTTAAATATAAAAAAGCCGTCAAATTAGAGTTGCTTGAAAAATTTAAACGACGTCTTATTTTTAATTGCAGAGTCGTGTATGACATCATTTTCTGCTTCTACTTTAGATAAAATTAGATGAAATTTAATAATTATAACTTATTAAAAAACGAAAATTCTAGAATCGTTATAATAATAACGCTGTTGGGTGCGATACCATTGCATATATTATAATATATATTTTCCGTAACTAATAGATCTACAATATCAAATTAAATTATCAAAGTATAAAACTCAATAAATATATCTTAAGATGTTGAAGCGTTCATTTACACAATCTGAAACTAGTAATTAGTATTCAAGGATGAATAAAAATAAGGAATATAATATAATTAGTTTAATAGCTATTCAATTTTAATAATTTTCCATTTTCTTTCGTTTACATAACATATAATATCATTATACTTCCTTATAATCTATAATCTTCTTCATTAGTCACTGAGAAATTTCTAATGGAATACTTTTTTTTGTATTCCTTCCCACTTTTTCTTTCATTTGTATATATCCTTTTACATTCTCATGAACATAGAAATTAATATTAAAAAATTCTTTGTATATTTAGTAGTACCGATGAGAATTATGTGAAAACTTCAAGATATTTTGTAAATTGTAAACTACTTCTACAAGAATACGTTGAAGTACCTCTATGTGGTTGCTTACATCATTTTCGCTACAGAAAATTTCGAATTTTTAAAAGTGAAATTGAGTTGTACTTCTGTGGCTGAGTAGATTCAACAGACTTATACTATTTTTTTTAAGTTTTATGACATTTAAACATTCGAATACGCAATATGAATTTCTAAATTTTTAACCGCTCGATAAATACATTTATCTCTTTGTATTAATCAATATTCAACTTTAAAACTTTCTTTTAACGGCAATTTTGTGTATAACATCTGCAATTTTTCATTCATCTATTCTCAAAATTTCGGCTTTCTTCCTTCTACTAATAAAAATAATTCCAATATACTTCATTTTTGTCTTTATCATATTAAAGAATAACACATCATAACATTGAAATTTTTCATTCAATTTTGACTAGTTATTCGAACTTAATGAAAAATTGCAATGATCGTCATCGTTAACATTCCTTTTAATTTTTTTCATTATTTAAATCGAATTATTAAAATATCTCAAGGGCAGTGTTACACTCATTTATTTATCTTATAACTATTTTTATAATTGAAATTTAATTTGATTTAACAGAAATTTCTAACATTTGTTTTCAATCCTGATGATCATTCAGAAAAATTACCCTGTGACAATTGGAACAGGGATTCATTATTGTCTATGTATAATACATATTTATTCGAAGCAAGCTACACCAAAATTTATAGAAGAATATAGTATAAATATAATAAAAATAATAAAAAGTAGTGAACTTGAAATTATAAATCATACTTTAATAATATAATGTGTATAAATTATTTCTTAGTTAAATAGACTCTAATAATAACATTTTAGCCAAGGTTTTTGTATATATCGTAAAACTTTTATATTTATTCCCGTTAATTAATACTTACTTATATTATTATTTGTTTGTATCAAAAAAACTTGTTCTATAAAATTTTTAATTTTTTTCTTAATTTACACATTCTTACAATACAATACCCTTACTTAATGAAATCTATATTTTTCTCTTTTATTCTATACTCTTTCGAATATTTCAATTTTCAATTATTAAGGTACATAATTCTATTGATATGTTAAGATTTCGTTTATAGTTTTTATTTTTATTTATAAAACTTATTTATTTTTAAATAAAATATTTTTATTTTTTAAAACAAAATCCTAATAAATATTAGCAAATTAATATATATAATAAATTAAAAACGTTCTAAAATTAAATTAACGTACAAATTACATTACATAAAATTAATTTCTAGTACTATATACAATTATCACAACGTATTGAAACTCTAAATTTTTATAATCAATAAAAGAGTAAAATTTATAAAATACATTAAAGTAAAGCTAGATATTACTTTTTTAAAAACCATTATATTTATAATATGATGGGCATTTTAAAAATCATTTAATTTTATCACTTTATAAATATTTAATAAAAAAAAAGCAAAATCTATTATAAATAACAGTCAATGTAAAACTGTAAAAACCATAATTCAAATTATATTTTATAACGTGCGAATCAGCAATACTCTTAATTAATGACTAAACTTTTCGGTGTAACTTGCGGTACAAAATGTACGACCACCTAAAACGGTATGCCATTTATTATTTTCTTTCTCTTTCCTTCAGTCTCTTCATACATATCTGGAAAGCCATTAATATAACGCGATTATTGTTTCAGCTTTGGTCGAAAGTAATATTTCTTTATTTTCACCTTTTACGTTGTTACTACTCCTGTTGACCTAATTTTATTCATTAGATGCATTGGTCGAGCACAGTAGTTAAAAAAGTATTTGTTTCGAGAAGTGTAATGCTTTTAATAAAAAAATTACAATGTATATAAAAGAAGAAAAAAATGTTTAAAAATAAATATTTTATTATTATTTTACTGTTATTATTAATTAGTAATATTACTGTAATAGTATTTTACCCTGCAAAAATAATCAATATCTTAAATTACATAAAATGTTACCTAGGTATTTATTCTGAAATTTATCTTTTCCTCTTTTTTCTAATGACTCTATTTTATGTTTATATAATATTATAAATATCATTCTTTTAAATTCACAAATAAAACAATATAAATATCAAGTAATTTTAAAAAGTTTTACGATACAATATTCAATTTTATAATAAATTATTCATACCATAATATCTAGAAATATCTAATAATATTTAGAGAATATATTGAATTTTTTATTCGAATACTATTCATTATTAAATAATTATTATTTAATTATAATATTTAATTATATTATTTAATTATAAAAAATAATTCAGTATTTTATGTATCAAATAATAATGAGATGTTTTCGTTTTTTTATATTGAGTATTTTCACTAAAATATTAGAGACAAAGGAAACGACGATAATTGGCTATCATTAAATTTAATTAACGGAACACGAACGAACTCGTTTGTAAAGCTTTCAAGAATAAAAAAAGGTAAATATTTCCCCCGTAAATAGTGATCTACTTGAAACAAGTCGAAGAACTTGCGCCGTCACCAATGCTAAAAAAAACTTTCGCCCGCCGTTGAAGCTAATAATCTTATTCCGTGTTAAAAGAAAAAAGGAATCGAAAAACATAATACTTATTCATTTAATTAAGCAAACTTCATTCCGCTATAATGTTGCTGTTATACTACATTTGTTGAAACTATCATTGGTTAGCTAATAATTGTTAATTCTTATTTAATTAGTTTCAGCTGCAGTTAGAATTTTAAAAGGTGGCTACTCTACTTAATATGATAGCGCTCACTCCAGAGATCAACAAACAAAAGGTTCTTGCTTACTAATTTCTTTAAGTTCACTATTGTTGCTATTTTGGTTGCAATTTTCTCTGCTAGTACGCCTTTCTCTCTCTCTCTCTCTCTCTCTCTCTCATCCTTTTCCTCATCTAGTTCATTACGAAACCGATTTGACTGTTGTTATCTTTTTGATTAATCTTTAATCTTTAATCGAAATATCATAATTTATATTCTAGTTTGAAATGGCATAGAAATCGATTAGCATTTCATTGTTTCTTCTCCCATTTATCCAAGCCGATCAATTCGTCCACTTTCAGGGACATCTGGATAACTGTTCAAAAGCAGCTGCTTCTCTTTAACTCCTTCTTCATAGAGAATACCAATTCTGTGTATGTCCCCAGGCTTATGACAGACGCACACACGCATATTCGCATCTAAATCGTTTGAGTAAGAGCTTTTGCTGGCCTTCTTCGGCGTACCCTTGCAGGTTTCTTTGTTAGATGTTTTTGCAGATATCAATTATAAATTTCGAGTTGGAAATCTGACCGTTACGAGCATTGTAAATTTTGGACCTTTTTGTTTGTGAATCTGAGTAAAATGTCTATAAAAATTTGTTAAAAGTATTCTATTAGGGTCGACATGATTTCTTATACATGCTCGCAAAGTTAATGAAAATCCCGACGAAAAAAAAAATCAAGAAAAAATTGGTTTTATCAAACTTAACGTGTACTTTTTTAGATATGAAGTGTTCACTTGAAATATTGGTTTTCCTCGATTAATTAGAACAAACTGTTATACATCCTTAATTAGGTATTATAAATTACTTTATATGCTACAATAATTGTCTAGTATTTAGAAGAATATAATCGAAATTTAAAACTTTGTGTGTTGTAACAGTGAACCTTTGTAGAAAGGAACCTTTAGTAATTGCAATATGTGCTCATAAAAGTTATTCAAAATTGCAGTGATAAATAGCTCAATTTTAAATTCGTAAATGTTTGGCTTCGTCAACTACTAGAACTATATAAAATTACTACTAAAAGGCGAAAGAACCAGTGCATTTTTATAATTGTTTAGGACGTATAAATTAAGTTGTATTAAATTTTATATGCAAAAGAATATTATTGTTGAATAGTTTAAATATGAAATATAACAGTTAAATTTATGTTTCAACTTAGAAATGATAGAACTTGACAATTTTTGCGCAATCAATTAATCCAATCTGTTATCCCAACGTATAATTGAATGCACTGACTTTCATCATTATTACAGACGTCTGCATCCCGTAATATATTAATTTTACAATATATGATATTATAATCACTTAACTCGATCGTTTAAATAATTCATTACAAAAATATTTGCGATAATTTTGTATTAACATTTAATTAATATAAAATTGTTTAGAACAATTATTAAGCGTAAATTATTGTTGGAATTTGTGAATTCGTAGTTAAGCTTTCTATTTACTCACTACGTTGCAGGCTTCTGAAATATATTTGATTTAACCAGAATTATCTATTTGCACACAATGAAGTAAGTTTTGGTATTATATACGTATAGAGTAAAATATTGTTAAATGTTGAAAATTGGACGAAATGTTTTATATTGTTCAATATTTTCAAAAGATAATTAATAATATAATACGATACGATGTCGAAGTGTAATGTAATATGCAAGTACGGCATTGAATACGTAAGTACAAGATACAGTGCAATGAATATTGTATAATAAGCTGAAAGACATTAAAACGTATATTCAATTTATTAAACTAGAGTGTTTTTAATTAATTAAATTATATTTACGTTCGATTGCTGGATAATGCTGGATCTCGAATATTTAAAAATTCATATTTTTTAAAAAGACGTCTGACGTTATGCATATTTTATTGTTGATTTAACAAATAAATATGAAGACAGTCAACATTAACGGGTAATAATAATACTCAGGAATAATTATTGTACATCACTTTAAGCAAATAATCCTTTAAACCAAATTCAATATAACGATTTGCTAAAGCAATGCAACGCAGTGTGAAAATCGAGCATAGCACGTAGGTGTACATAAATAGAACTTAAATTGAAAACTTACAGGGCCGTATAAAATGACCTTTCGAAAAAAATTTCCATAGCGAATGCTTATCGAGGCGTCACGCCGAGCTGCAAGTAACCCTGGAAGGACCTCTTCCGGGAAATTAACTTAGGGCGGAGCTTGCGGCATTGAGCTTGTCGGAGAACTGCTGCACCCACCACTTGGTCAGGTTGAGATAGAAGTCCGGCCCCTCCGGCTCATAGTCAAGGTAGGTGAAGTCTCGATTGCTCGCGGGCCTCGCGGGCTCGATCTGCGTGCCCTCGTGCCATTCATTGAACGACGTCACGGAGATGATGGACGCCCCGCTGTTTACCGCACTTCGCCACGCAAATTCGTAGTACTGGCCGTGGCGGCGATGCCTCGTGTTTTCAGCGTTCCAAGGCCGAATCTGCGGACATAGATAGACAACTTCGCTGCATTAGTCGCTATTTTGCCACCGAGGTTCAACGGTGGGTCAAAGCTCATCGGGGCTAAATCGCAAGTACAGTCAATCAGCCGAGGTATAATTAGTTATCTTGAAAATATTTTCTATGTACTTATTTTTATGTGTAGAGGGCTGTTGGTGAAGTTTTTAAATTAGCGACGCACGAAGTTGGCGGATAATCGATAATGACTAATTGTATCAACTTATCCTTGCATTTTTAATATTTTCAGAGCTACCAATTATTCGCGTAATATTTGTTGTCTGTTATTAGAAAGCTGAATCTCCTTAAACAATGATAAAGGGGTGCATGTACATGTTCAATAATGCATAATTGTTTTTAGTCGGAAACATAAAGAGGAGTGTTCTTATTTGAATAATAACGTATTTTCTAATTATAGAGTGCTCTGAAAAATAAATGAAAACAATATTTTTAATAAAGAAATTTTAATTTTTTGTATAAAAGATTTTAATTAAACTGTGCCGTATTTTATTTTAAAATATAGAATTGCAAAAATTTTTGGATAATGAAAGTAGCGGTATGTATTTCATTAAATTACAACGCGATTAAAATTAAATTAAAATTAAATTAAAAAAAAAAAGAACACAAAGGAATTAAAAAAATTTCATTTTCTACAGTTTGAAGGAACTAATATGAAAGGACCAATTTTTATTTTACATTTAGACTAATGAATATCTCATTGCAGTTCCATTTTTACAATTTTGAGTGAATTTAAATCAACTGAAATGCAATATTTCATTTAAAGGGCGTAGTTCAAAGTTGAAAAATCTTAGTTCATACTATTTAGAACATATTCATTTACAGAAAGGATTGGGGTTGTCTCTAACCACATTCTGTACCACATGCACAAGTTAGAAATGTACTTATGAGATGGATGTATAAATGCAACGTTTGCATTCAGCACTTTGAAAGATACTATTATGATTCTCTACTTTAGACAAGTTCGAAATATGAATCAGCATATAATATAATGTTAATAAAATATTCACTCCAATATGTAGGATAAAATGTCATTAGATCTTACATACCGTTCTAATAAATCAACATGCATACTATGCGGCAACTTAAATCTAGTAAAAATCATACATGTCCTTAATTAAAATAAATGAAGTTACGCGAAATCCAATACAAATTCACAAAATAATAACCATTTTATGCACATTCTTATAAGAACGTACGTATCGATAAATTGAATAAAAATTATATTTAAAACGCGATAAATTACTTTAAGCTTTCGTGAAATCAGTTAAGACAAGGCATGAATCTGTTTTCTAACAAGATTTACTGTTAGATATATCAACTGTTTGAAATATCGATACAAAACTGTAAAGTTTTAGTACCAGAAGTTTCTATACATCGTAGCATAACTTTACGTAATTTAATAGAATTTTCATATAAACGTGTCAATATAGAAAGACACTAAAACTTTAGAAGCAGTTACTAAAATTTATTCTCACCTAAAATTCTCTATCTTTGAAGAATTAACATTTTAAAATATTCTGATCCTTCACTTTTCATCCGTACATTCTCTCCCCTTTCCTCATAAATCTTTTTGTGCCCCTTCCACCCTCCGATAGCAACCATTCAACTACTCCGTTACTCCTTATTCTCATCCTTTTCATCTCATTCATTTCCATTCATTTGTTTTCCAGTCGCTTAATCTTGTCCTACTTCCTTAATGTCTTTACTCATACTAAGGCATTTCACCGCTGTCTTATTTTCATGAAAGTGAACAGCTTGTTTCATATTCGTCAGTCTCTTATCTCTCACGCCTCCTTTTCATTTAAACTCTCCGCCTACTCTTTTACAAAATATCAAATTTTGCGAATATTCTGCATCTATTCGAGGGACTATCAAAGTTTCCTGCAATCGTAAACTGAGATAAGACGACTGTCTATAGATCGGAAAATTGAATTTATACCGAAATCCTTTTTAAAGCATACGCTATAAATCTAAAAGAGTGAAAAGTCGCTCTGTCGCCAATAAAAAGTGCACCCATGTTTGATGCAAGTAAAAACGTAATCTGATTCTAGTAAATTATAGCTCAACGCAAAAACGTGATAAATGCCTTTTTCCGCCCGATATCGTGTAATAATTCAGACGAAAGTTGTGACGATTCACCCGCATAAAATACCCAATTATATTTAATTGATAAATGAGTCCTTTTTTATTCCTTCAAAAGCCACTGATTCTTTCTTAATTTATTGGTATTGTTTTGATATTGATAATGTATTTTTATTAATTACGTTGTTTTTTACATTTCCCCTTTTCGACCTGACTATCTTGTAAACTTTTCTCGCCACTTAATGCCGTCGCCAGTGGAATTAGGTTCTTACAATCAAACCTAATTCGAGTTAAATACAAGGTATGCATATACCTCAAGAATAGAACTAAAGGACGTGAAAGCACCGACGGCAAATTTCCCCACTTTCTGATGCACAGACTTGCCTGAGTATCTGTATTGTTCATTTCGGTCAAGAGAGATAATGCACCGCCATATTTATAATCCACATTCAATATATCTACCGAGTATCACTGCACCGATAGAAAACTTTTAAAATTTGTATTCTGCTATTTACGATTCTTTTTGTTGAAACTTTGTGAAACTATTTAAATATTCGCAGAACATAAAATAATACCGACAGAGTGCATGTGCTGTTTCTAAAAAGTATTAAACATCGAGTTTGCCTTATGAAGTTTTCTTTTTGCTGTTTCTACGTTTGTGTTTAATATATAATGTAATATTTATATGCTATTAGTTATCGAAATAATGCGTAAAAATTTAGAGATGAAAAATTATGAAAGAAGGTAATTAAAGCTTAAAATTCGTAGAATGAAACACACCACTTGGCTAAAAAGAAAAGCTGAAATTGTTTACTATATGTTTAAATCGCTTGGTTTTATTTAATTTATGACGAGAAAAGTAGGCCCTAAGCACGTAATAATATCATATGTGAGTTTTAACAAACCTATGCATTACATTTGTATACGTATAACAAAAGAATGTAAAAAAGTTTTATTGTATTGTTCACAATTGGTTTGAGTTCTTTAATGGTGGTTTACATCCTTTAAAAAAGATAAAAATTTTATATCAATTTTTCTTAATTTTAAAAATGAAACGTAAAACTCATATACCTTAAAAAGTGCAATAACGAGTTTTCTTATAATTTTCAAAAAAATTTCTACGAAATTTTTCTTTCTGAAAGCTCGAGTCTAAAAATTTCTCTTTTAAAAGCACGAGAAAGAAATAAAAATGAACGATGTGGGAGCAGCTTGGCACAACGCAATGCGACACTCGTTCGCAGTATTATTCACGTTTAAATGGATACACGCCGGTGAATTTCAATCCGTGTATATGTCGATTATTGTGATGTACGCATAAAAAATTTTTGACATCTGTACTTTTATACACGAGTATTTTAAAAAATATATTTCTATTTTTCAGAAGAATTTCCATTTCATAAAATCAATAGAGCTATAAATTAGAAGATTCTCAAAATATTGATAAAATGTTGATAGTTAATATATATTTCTGCAGAATTATTTGGTTAAGTTACGTACCTGTTGTAAACTAAGTAAACATAAAATACTTCTCTTTATCTCTATTGACTTTATGTATATATATATATATATATATA
>JAPYYT010001396.1:0-27603 GCA_030522565.1 Ceratosolen corneri | reverse complement strand
TCTCTCCCCCCTCTCGCTCTCTCTCTCGCTCTCTCCCTCTCTCTCGCTCGCTCTCCTTTCCGCTGCTATTCTCACCCGGTCGCACACTACGCGCACTCGCACGCACGCACGCACGCGCGCACGCACGCTGCCAGCTCGAGCTACGTACGTGCGCGCATTTGCACACGCACGGGGGCCACACGTGTGCGAGCGTCGGTAAATAGCTTGGCGCAACAGATATGTTTAATCCTGTAACAATATTTTTTCGGATAAAATACTTTTCCCATCAAGATACTTATCCGAATAATTGACTCTGACACCATAATTACGAATAACCGAGCGGACACGCACATTGACAGTCGTATGTTTGTTTTTAGATGCAGGCAGGCTTACGTCTTTATAAAAAGGAACAATATTTTTGAAAATTTAATTATTAATGCATGTCCACATGTACTGCTTGGGAAATTATGAGCTCCTTCTTTTATCGAAGCATTCTTTCACCATAGACTTGTAATAATCCGTTTGTTTGCTTTTAAGCATTTTTCATTAAAATATTAAGTACATCATTCGAAAAAGTATTCTTCGCTGATAAAACGAGCGCAAGAGTTTATTCTAAATCTAGAGGTACGCGAACTCCTCAGTGTATGTATTATAACATTACCCTTTAATAGAATATTTTATTCAATTAACTTTTCGTTGTCTCTTCCTAAATGCAGTATTTTTTAACGTTAAATGTAGTCTAATCTATGTTAATGTTGTTCTTGACTGTACACGATCGCAAATGCAAAAACAAACGCATGTATATAAACACGAGTGCAGCCACAAGCAAGAGCACAATATTCCATCTTTGTTCTTTTTCTGTGTTTCAGTTCCTGTGTTTGATTTTCTCTTTTTTATTTCTTGGTCGTGCGTCGTTTTGTCTTTCTTTCTCCTTCATATATATATCCTCGATGTTTCACAGTCGTCTGTCCGACTGTCTGTCCGTCTGTCTGTCTGTCTGTCTCTCTCTCTCTCTCTCCCTCTCTCGCTCTCACGCACGCACGCACTCGAACACACACACACACACTGTGGTTCTTCTGGTTTTTGTCGGTTTCTTAAACGACTTTGGGATTCCTTCCTCTTCCACATTTCTGCGCTTTTGACCCAAGGAAAATTAGTACATCTACGCTGTTTATTTTCATTTTTTTTTTTTTACATCTCTTTTCTCTTTCCATTTTCGACGTACGAGAATTCATTAAGTTGTTTGGGACTGGATTTCATTTTCATAAAAATTGACGTAAATTTTATTGTGATACTTAAAAAATTCTCCGCTCGCGAAGACTGTAAAAAAGAAAAGAGTAATTAGGCTGCAACAAAAAAATGTCGTTTTCGGGTATACTTTATTGCCAACAGTTGCATGACGGATAAATTTCATTGGAGTACACGCATCATTAAGGGACTTTTTCAGTAATTAAATTATATTATTGTACATAGATTTATTTTACTTTTGAAGCAAAAGATATTTCGACCAGAATGTCGAAATTGACTTTCGACAAATTTACAATTGAACGGCTAATTGAAATAATTTTGCATTTGTTATTTTTATCAATTCACTTTCGATATAAACTAGATCTTTTATCGCAGAAAGTCACTATTTACTATTCAAAGCGTCAATTTATTTTAAAATCATCTTAAGCTCTATTTTATTTCCTTAAAAAAATACATGTATATACATATATATATGGATTGTTGATTATTTCAACGAAATATAAATTAATTTTTTACTATATTTTTGAAACGCAGAATTACAAATTGTATGTTTTTGTTGCACAATTACTTTATTGACATATTCCAATAACTAATCGATAATCTTCTCGTAGATTAATCTCTTTTAACGAAGCGGCAACGCGTTTAGAAAATCAAAATTTATGAAAGATAAATGAACTAAATATTTTGATGGACTTGCTAAAAACTGTTAATTACTTAATACGTGAAACTAATTTAAAAAGGCGGTATAATCAATTTTTCTCCTAAATTACGGTTAATGATACAAAAATATATCCCTACGATTTACCTTTGTAATTATATTTCGCTCTGCAAGCGCATATTAATGAAGTATAGACAATCTCATCTATATTAATTTATATCAACAATTTATCAAAAGATTCACGGATAAAAGAGCAAGGATTTCGTTGAAGATTTTAGAAAGTGATCAATCACGCGCTTTAGAAACTAAATAATCATATGTCTCAATTAATGACATGCCTCGATAGCTTCGAGAATCCACAAAATTTCATAGAGACAGCATTTTCTGAAAGCATATTGTTCGCCTATTAATAGATATTCATAATGCAAGGCGGATTTGTTGGGGGGAAAAAATTCAATTTTCAACGGCAACTCGTAACTCAAGATCTCAAATCTCAGCCAATAGCGGCCATTTGCACTCGAAAACTCCGAGGCACGCGCACCAAGGCAAACCACGAAAGTGAAGACAAACATTATCGGGCCTCGGCGTTAATCTAGATAAATCCATTTCCCCTCGAATCGTACATTTGGATTTCATGTCGAACATCCCATCCGCGCTCCAAGGACAAAAAAGAAACGCGAAAACACGCTGTTCGCCGTCCTTGTTCCAGACATCTCAAAACTCCGCTTTATCAGTTCTAAGCGATTTTTCCCGGCGCACTGCACGAACCCTCGCACAAGGCCTTACACTGCAGCCCTCCAGTTGGCCGGGTAATGCCAAGAATCTTGCTATACTCGATTTCTAATAAACATTAATCAAGCGGGAGCGAGGGTCCGCGCAAAAAAGCAGGTAGATGGTACCGAAGGAGGAATAGGAGGGAAGGGAGGGGGGAGATGGAAGAAACAAACTCGGAGGCTCCGTTTTTCTTATAAGTCTTCGAGACATTATATACACGTGGGGATGGCGCAGTTTTGTCGGTAATAGAAACTGACAAATATATGACTGCACAAGGGGAGGAACCGCGCCAAGTGGTTACAAGCGCCGAGGGGTGGGGGGCTATTGGGTTGTAGGGGAATTTTAGGCAACAATTTCACGTCTGTAGCTTTAATTACCGAGGCATTAAGTTTGTATATAAAAGTCGACTTTATATGCGGTGGCTGTGATTTTTAAAGTGTAAAAATGAAAAGCGTTTATTGATTCTATGGAAGGTAATGATCGAAATAACGCCGAACCTTATAAAACTTGAAGTCAATTACACGTGTGTGTACATATGTGAACACATTCAATTACATAAATTTTATTTTATTTGCTCTAGCAAAAAAATTTCATTCCTGCTGTTGTTTACAAAAATAGACGCACCAATACACATTACAAATGTATATATATATATTTGTTCCACAAATATAAATTGAAATTATATTTGAGCTTTGTCATATAAAAGTATTAATAATTGATAGCTACACCGCGAATGTTTAAACTTGCGAAATAATATATGCATAAGAATAATTTTAAAAATAAGCAACGTATCAATTGCCTTAAATAATCATATTTTCAATTGACAATTAATAATCATTTTCATTTTGCTGTTCGATGTATGCCATTCGCCATCTGATAACTGCACGTTCTTTCTCTTTGCTCTTTTTTCTTCTTATCTGTCTTCTGAACGGCAAAACTAAATCAACTAAGTAGTAACAGAATTGCGATCTGCAATACAGGAAATTTGCCGCAACCCGACTGCTGGAATACAAAATTTGTTTCCTTAAAAACGAAAGTGCGTGACGAAATACATGCAACGCGTTCGCTTACATGACCGTAGATCTTATACTTGTATCTAGTTTATTGACCGGTAAGGTTATTTGTAATATTTTGTATATTCGAATGATTTATAGGGGGAAAGAATTTTTACGTGTAGCGATATCGGCATAAGGTTGAAGGTAAGAAAAATTTCAAGCCTAATAAACATGTACCGCATTGCTCAACGATGTACTAGTCGAGTGTGCGCGATAACGATATAAATATCAGGTGGAGTTTGTAAATTTGAAATATCTCTGACGAAATTGAATAAATAATAGATAGGATTAATGGCTCGGTGACGGGGGCCAAATAAAATAATAAAGACTTATCAACTTTAGCGGAATAACTGTCCCTATTGCCTAATTATTGCACAAATATTCATGAATAATTTGTCACGGTAGATACATGAAATCGAATGTCATGCGTAAAACAATGTTAATAAAAATATTTTGATTCTTTTTCTTCTACAATCACCGACAATTTTTCTCTTTTATAATTATGAAGTGCAATCGTTGAGAATAATGTTCGCGTACCCAATAAAATTAACCATAGTTTTTAAGCATATTATCGTGAAAATAATGATGGCAAGGGTACGAATGGAAGGGAATCGAATGAAAAAGGAGAGTAAAATTATCGACAAAGTAGAAACACACAATGTAAGAAAGAGGCAACGCAAAACCTCCAATACATCTCGCATTCATAAATTGATTCCCCTCCACAAGTCGGTACGAGAATAAAGAGTTAGGGGTGGGGGTTGGAGGAGGGGGGTAGAGCAAATTTTCTGCGAAACCATTCCGCACTAATAAGCAGCGCTCGAAAATTACACCTCGATAATTAAAACAAAGTAAAAACGCCGTTTCCGCTCTCCGTTTTTCTCCGTCTCCTGGGCTTCTGTACATATTGCGATTCGAGTTGGCCGCTTTTCTTTCAAATCGTTAGACGAGTCTGCCTTATTATTGTGCTCAACCTGTTTATTCATTGATCAGCGCGCCGTCGTTTTTTCCGAGACCAATAAATTTTTCCCCCCCGCCGCCGCCCCCCGACAAACCCTTTACATATAAGCCCATACAATGTTTTGTAATTGCCAGCCGAAGCTATCAACACCGAGTACAAAATTATATGTACAATATTCTTTCCTTTTGCGATGATTTGAGGAGAGGCATTTTGCGATTATTCTTGGTTTACCTAAAATTTTACAATGCCAGGCATTGTCATTACGTGAAATTTCTCAGACAAGTAGCGATGTAATTACACCATTTCAGCGGATAAATCCTTGGTGGAATCTCGGAATATTTTTTTAAAAAAAGCGTAAAAATTACAGGTCTCTCCTGGATGTTTTTGCTAATCAATCAGAAAAATACATATATTTACTGCCTATAATTGATCTGAAAAATTCATGTTATTTAATTTTATTTAAAGTCAATATGATATTATTGAAACATTTACGTTGAGACATTTAAGAAAATTTGCATAATAAATTGTTTCAAGCTTCATTTTAATATGATTTATAAGTGTCGTTAAATAATTTATGAATTAATTTTTATTTTCTTTGTTTTTTTGTTAATGTATTATTTCAAGATTAGTAAGCACAATCAATCATTGAAATTATTGCAGAAAAAACGTATTTGATGCACTAAATGAGATTGAAAGAAATACGAAATATCTTATAAAATACTCGACAGCGTATATTGCTTTAATATATTAGTCGACTAACATATTTTTATAAGGAATCAAACTTTTTAATATTCGGAATTTTCTATTACGTATTATAGAATATTAATGAAATTAATGGGACTAATGCTAATCATTATCCACAACATATAGCTTTCAATATCTTCACATTTTTCGCAATAAGATGTTCCATTGCCTCGAGTCTTCTTCTTTACGCCATGAAAATATTTTAATATTATAGTTGTTGGCATTGCCACAAAGTTCTTACTAAAATATTTCAATTATTACTACAGTTTGTTACATCAAATTTTTCATGTTTCATTTGAAATTATACAATAACAGTTGTTTAACTCCAATGTAAATAAATTAATGTTTTTTTTTCTCCTTTGTTCAATTAAATTAAATTAATTAATTTTTAGAAGACATTTTTCTGCATATTCATTGACCATTCAATTAAATCTTATAAATAGTTTTAATGTCTACCATATACTTTTGAATTATTAAAATTTCTATGTTGGAATCAAATTAGGAACAGTTAAAAATCTACTTTACATTAACGTTTACTTATGACATTAATAAATTGTTTATAATATATATATTATACATGCAGTCTAATCATCGTATTAAAATTGTACTTTCTTATGTTATTAAAATTGTGCCTTTTAATATATTTTATACGTTCAATCTATACCAAGTCGCTTTAATTTGTGTATAATTGATCGGGCAATCTTAAACCTACAGATGTAAAGAAATTTTATAGGATATAGCCAGTGATGTTGTATCATTAATTAGAAATTTGAATTTTAAATGCTTAATTTGATGCTCGTATGGTCCTTTTGCCTATAAATATACAGTTATGAGGTGGCTTCCAACATAGAATACAATTTCCAGCTTAAACACACGTATAATATCATACGTCCGTTGCGTATTACATTACTTTTGTCCGCCCGTAATCATAGATTTGTTATTAAATCCATTATAAAGTCATACAGAAGATAAAATAAGATCAAATGTGAGGGTCATAAGCCTCTTGCAATCTAGTCGCACAAGTTCTTTCCACAAATTAGAAAAGAAAATTTATGTCCCTATCAGGGTAAAGACACTTGACCAATGCGAGCGCTAAAGTGCGTTTCCGGCAATCCCGACATCCTCGCTCGTCAATTTCCATCTACGCAAAAATAAACGGTACTAAGTCAGCTTGTGCAGGAGGCCGCGGCCTTACCTCTCACTAAGTAGAATTAGAGATGAGGTGAAGTGAATCTAAAGGGAACAAGCGGCCAGCTCGGGACGATGAGAAGAAAAAGGACGGTGGGAGTCGGATGGGAGTTGGGTGGAGGGGGGCGATTTCCGAAGAACCCCTTTTTCTCCTTCTCTCTCTCTCGGGTTATTATATCCGCTAATAAATGTAGTATATCGCGGTGATTATCCGCTAAGTATAGGGTACTCTTTTAGCGGCGGCGGCGGCGGCGGCGGCGGGAGCAGCAGTGCTCTACTCCTTTCTATCTCTTTCTCCGGCATACGTACGCACACGTATAAGGCACGGCCAAGTCGGCCGAGACGCAGGGTCCGCTGGTGTGCGCGCACGCGTATATATATATATGTATAAATACGCCTAGGCACATATAGATCGGTCTGCCATTGGCGATGACTGCACGTCACTGGCATGCCATAATTCATATTGTCGAGCGAGGATATACGTATCTCTATATGCGTGCTGCCAGGGCTCGTCCGTTTGTAGCACGGAGCACAAGAGGAAGTGGAAGCAAGAGAGGGCTAGGGCAAATAAATCATAAATTCACAACTGGACGCTTACGCGAACTGAGGGGTTGAAAAATGAGCGCGGAAAAGGGAGGGAGGAGTGGGGCGAGGAGGGAGGGAGGGAGGAGAGGCGAAAAAATAAGCGGATCCTTTCGCACGCGCGCTTCGGCTTAGGGATTGGAGAATGATTCAGGTGAAGTTGCTTGAGATAGCCATTGTGTAGATCGGCCGAGTATTGGACGGAAATTGGAGGCTTAGGTGAATTTATGGTCAGTCAGGATTCTTGATATGTTCCTGATACTGCGCACGCACACGCGCGTCCGAGGCAGGAAAATGAAGGTGCTCTTCTTATGCTCTTTATTCAATATCTTGTGTAATATATATATATATATATATGTATGAATGGTGGTATGCGTTCTTTTTGCTTGAGGTGAAAGAAGTTAAACCAACACGTGAAAGACAGCGTAAATCTAAATGTGAAAAGTTGATTATCGAGTGGACAGCTTTGCGTATAATATCTGCGCACCATACCACTCAAGAGAGTAAGAAAACCGTCTCTTAAACGCTTTACGTGACCAATGAAAGCGATTGTCACTAGACATTATTAATAAGCAGGTATTATAATTTTTAGTGAGATTCGGGGACTTTGAAGGGAAAGTGGGGAGCAACGACGAGTCGACAATTTGTACGGAATACGCGAATAATATAAATAAATGCTATTCTCGGGAGCTGATTTGATTTGTCGCTTTAAAGATTCTACTCGTTGTATTGCAGCGCGATATAGTGATTTGAACTATTTTCATCGATTCCTCGCGTATAATTAATCATTCCATTTTTGGTATGCGAATTCTATTAAAATCACATTAAAATACGAGTCGGAGAGGATTACTTATGAAAAGAAAGATACTGAAGCGAATTGAGCTGAGGGTGGCGAGGGTAAAGAAGAGGGAATGAAAGGGGAAAGATGAAAAAGTAATTGTAAGGCTAAATGGACTTGTAGAAATATACGTTTATAATCTACGATATGATTTATAAGAGCGAGCGGTTGTTGATTTTAATGTTGCGTGACATTTTATTACTTCACTTAGGCGAAGCAATTGTTAATGTGAATTTTCGCTTCAAATTTAATGTTCTTCGCTTCGATAAAATAAAGCCAAATAGTCGTGCTCTAACAACTGTGTCTACAATGTCGAGAAATTATTTCACTTTGTAAAAAGCAGAGTCATTAGCATTAAGAATCGAAAAAGTATTAATAAACACTCAATAGTTTAGAAGTTATTCAATTTAATAGACTGCGACTTCAAATTGATATCTAATACAAATAATTAGCAAGATATGTTGCAATAAGACTGCATTTGCGCTTTCGCGGGTAATATAATTTGCTTAATTTAAATAGCTTTCGCTAAAAGTCCAGTTTGCTTTATCGATGCTGCATAGAATAACGTCCTTCCCTTCGGTTTCTACGTGCGTTATTTTAAAGTTACATCGCTTAAAATAAATGCCTCATGCATGCTCTATTGATAAAATCCAATAACATCTATAAAATATATACATTTATTTATCCACCAAGTCTTTATGCACAAACACATTGAATTACTCTCTAATTTCACTCCAAGTTCACTCTTCAACGTCAGAAAAATTAATAAACCTAATGAAATCAGCCGCAATAACTTGCGCTTCGTCACACGCATTGCAAAACACGAGCAAAAACAACGAGAAACAACAACGAGAAATAAACAAAAAAAAGCAAAAAGAAAGTCATAGTAACAGAAAGTTTTGTAGTTCCTTGATTGTAATTCCTTGATTGACCATCGCTGCCACAATGGGCTCAGACCTCTTTCGCACTCCTTCTCAATACACAAGCGCTAATTACATGTTTGCCCATGGGAAGCATGGGAGGGCATTTAGTCAAATATTCCTATCAATCACGAGTCCTTGAGAAGCCGAGGCATACATTTCGCGCAGCTCTTAGCACTCGCGAACAGTCTGTTCTACATAGTTGCTCGGCATCCTTCGAGTCCTGCGGCTCCTTTATCCATCGCTCGCTCGCTCGCTCGTGCGCACATCGCTCACAGCCAGACGAAGTCGAGATCTCTTTGCTATTCGCCCCCCCCCCCATCACGCCGCGCCCAGCCGCTTTTTTCATCCCTTTTTTCCTGGGAGGTGCGCGAGAGCGGATATCTACCTCGTGTACGTACAATGCTACATCGAAATGATAGTTTGGCCGCACTGCACGAACTGCCGAGGAGGAACTCTCTGCGATTTAATAATTTGAATTTACGACCGCGGGGGATTGCGGAACTTGCTCGAATGGACTCGAATCCCAATGACTTTAGACAGCCTTTCGATACTCTCAAAAGTCTCGCGCCAAGACTACGGCCGTCGTCCTTAAACATTTAACGCCAACATCCTTTAACGTCCTTTAACTAGGCTTGCCTCGGCTAGTTGAAATATTTTAGCAGGCTCGCTACTAATTTTGCAACTGCCAACACTCAAATTCCCTTGATGGTTCCTCCATTCTAGGTGGCAAGATGCTTGTGTGCCACTACATTACCATAGTGTTTTGCCAAGGAGTACAATTTTCTTTGACGCAACGCAAATTGGTTATGGGATTTTTCCTCAACTCCTCGCATTACGTTAAGCTGCCAAGGAAATTCGTCTTTTTACAGATAAAAGTATTTCAGCGGCTTGTTACGTCCAAACGTACTCTAATAAGATTAATGACTAGAATATATTAATTATATTGGCAGTATCATGAATTTTGCTTCCCCGACATTCTTTACGCACAATAACTAATTACGTGACACTCGGTTATTTCAAGCCAATGATACACGTATTAAATCTTGATTAGTATTTTCAATTTAAATACAATCAACGAGGTTTTTATAACTTGGAAGCCTACATTTACTGACACATGATTTCCTCTTTCGTAATTGAAATTGTCACCTACTTTTAATTATTCATCCCAACGTGTCGATGTATATATACGTACATACATACATGTATACGCTGTGTATGCGCGTAACCCAACGTCATTAATTATCTTAAATGAAAGTGTGAATTTTACAAATAAAATATTTTAATTAATGGCAACCCGCTCCACTTAATGCTAATAAAATTGATTTATTTCTCTTACTATCGTGAATTGTCAATTACCATTTGTATTTTCATTATACACCGAGAGCACCACCAGACTTTCTACGTAGGCACGAAAGTAACAGTAAATAGCGATTATCGTCGAGTATCCGCATAGCAATTTTTTCCCTTCCAAACTGAACCCAAAGGAATAATTTAAGTTATCTAAGCATCGAAAAGCCTCCATTTCAAGCTGAAGGTTATCACTTTTGCATTCGTAACGGTTTTTATCCTGAGCCATACTTTATAGAGATTGGAACTTAATGCAAAATCGATAGTATGCACGTGAAAATATATATATAACTTTAGATTACGCAGACTACAGAGGAACGCTGCATTAATATCGAATTATTGACGGACATTAAGATATTAATCGAGTTATGCGAAAGGGTGACAAAAAAGTAACGCGTGCACGAATTGCTCAACACCTCTGCGACTTTAATATATATAGAATATTGGTGGCTAAGCGAAAAAGGAAGCACAGAGGAATTGAAAAATGAGAAAGAGATTTTTCAATGTCACCTCCGATGCATCAGTGATCAGAATCCAAGCATCGAGGTATTCCTTAATTAGTTGTACGGAAATTCATTATAATTTCCGATATCGTCAAATATATTGTTGTACGTACAACATATTGTCAAATACTTGAATTAATATTGCACATGAAACGATACATATATTGTTATTATTGTTGTTGTTGTTGTTGTTATTTTGAATGTTTTAATAGGAAAAGAAACTTTTTATATAAATTATTTATTTATAACAATACAAGTTGCAATTGATAAATCTTTGTATCAAAAATCTACAGAGCCGTATAATATATATATGTGAGTATATATATATAATATAATATATTATATAAAATAGATTGATTGTTGGTTAATGATGAAAAAGTGTTTAAAGACACGATAGTAAGATGAAACTGATTTCTCGCTGCACGTGTACAGTGAAACTATTTTGTATGTCAACTAGATAAAAAATTCTATTTATTTTGATATTTGTTGGTTTATTTTTCCACGTCCAATCCGAGTAAAGAAAATACATGAAAATTAATAAAAATTAAATTATTAATTTACAATCATAAATCAATCACGATATCGATATCGTTCGATCTTTGTATTACGTCACCACGCAGAATCGAAAAGTATTTTCAAGCATGCTGCACTAATTAATTACATCTCACGTTGTACAATTTTGGTGTGGAAGTGTGATTTTAACAGTAAACTTTAATAAACCGTATCTCCGTATTGAAGCCAAGAGATATAGTTTGAGGGAGTGAGCGACATTTTAACAATTTTCACTCAGAGCGCCTGATCATTGGTCGGGGGAGGGGGGGGCGTAAAGTAGTGGCAAAAAGCTGGTATCAAAGGATCGCAAGAAGAGACGTGGCAAAGTTTTTGCGCCCAAAGGAAAGTGTGCGCGGGTGCGTTTTTACGCTGGCCATTGGAAGCCGAGGGCTTAACGATTTACGAGTCGGTGAATGCGAAAATAACGCCCGCGCTAATGCTTGGCTTGGCCGCGCGTCAAATAGCGGCGCGAAAGTGGCCATTTTGAAAAGTTGGAAAAGTTGGAAAAGGAGGATGTTTTTGGCGAGGCTCGCCGCCGAATGGCACTTATTAATAAAGCGATTAAGCATTCCTTTTTTTTTTTTTTTGTGCGATCGGCGAAAAACGGTTAACGACAACGTTTACGGCTTTTTAATACTATCTTCTTGCCAAGCTTATTGAATTTATTACGGAATCAATTGGCAGACGCCTTCGAGATCGAGTTCTCTCAGTTTTGAGGATAATACTCAATACGTATGGTCTATTTGGCTTTAGGCAGCGCACATAATATCCGCGACTGTAAATTATGGATCTCTATATTTTACGCGCACGCACGAGGAATTCATGCTTGCGTATATAAATTTGCGCGTAGCAAATTTATCGCAGACACAAATCTCCTATAAAAATGGCCAAAATATTTGCACAAAATATTCTAGGAGTGAATATTAATTTAGACAACGGCAAATTTAATTATACACGTACGTGTATACGTGTATATATATATATATCAATAATGACGGTTTATGGGCATAGTGCACGTACTGATCCGCAGAGTCCAACCACAATAAATAAGCAAACGCATAATTGATCTGGCTAATTAATATGAATTGACGTGATAGTTAAAATTCAATTCGAGCCGAGTGACGCCGCCATTTTCATGCCAATGCCACAATAAGCCATCATCGGTCGTCTAAAATTCTGCTTGCCGAGCACGCGGGAGCGGGCGCAACAGCCAGCGAAAAATGTTGCAATTATTCAAGCCTCGGAGGAGCAAGGACTCGTAGCATAATAATGTGGGCAGAATACCAAAGACAACTGGCAGCCGTTATAATAACTTGAGCGGGCGCATGCGCTCGCGAGGCCGGCCAAAAAGACCGGAGCCCTTAGCCAAGTATTTATATATAAATCACCTCATCGATAATTCATTTCCGAAAAATTCCCGGCTCACGAAATTACTTTTTATTTACGACTATGACCGACTCGTCTCGCTTGAGCCAAAGTGCAGAAAGTACCCAAAGGGAGAAAGCAAATGGGAGTAGAAAATAAAAAAGATGAGGAGCCAGGGTGAAAGTGAGGAGTCTACACGGGGCCGGCGGTGCTGCGCGCACCTCCACCCCGATATAGAAAAACGAAACCGAGGAAGATTAAAAGGAAGGGATGGCGGCCCCGAGAGGAAAGGAAAAAGGACGAGATTCTGTTTTCGCATGCAAAGCGCAGCCGCCACCTTTCGCGGCTCCCTCCGTGATTTATAAGCTCTCACTCGTGGATGACCTGTTGAGGCCCCCCACTCCCCCGCACCTTCTAAATTGTCTATAACTCGCAATCGGGAATTTCGCGTGTGGGGAGCAGGGCGATGATGGGGCCGTCGGAGGAGGAGGTGGAGGAGGGTGGAGGGAGGAGGAGGGAGGAGGGAGGAGGAGAAGGCTGCGGCGGCGGCTGGGCCTTTAAAATAAATCACGTGTCGCTTACAGTTAGGTGGCCAGCGATTTTTCGGCCCCTCGTGTAATGAATTTTAGTTCGATTTATCGGCCGACTCCCTCAACCCCCGTGTCTTGGCTCCTCGAAGGAGGAGCGGCGAAATTCTCGTTGTCAGCAAATCCTCCTGGATGCGCGACGACGACCGCGCGAAATTTATTGTTAATGGTCTCGGACGGCTGCGCTACTTCTGCAAAAATTTGCCAATCGGACCTTAGCCATTGCCCTCTTAAATACCGTGATAAAGCGAAAACTCGCCGACACTTTTTTTTTTTTTTTATATTAAATACTACTAGCTGTTAATAAATCGAAGATTTGTAATTACGAGAGAGTCCGGAGGGGAGGGGGGGGCAGCGCTTCGAGCTAATAACCAAATCATTGGCTATACGGGCAAAGTGTGTATTTTTCAGTCCAACGATATTTGATTCGATGACTGCTTATTTGTTACTTTGATAATTTCACGGACACGTGCTTACACGATGGGTTTACGTGAGGTCGTATTATAACTTATTGCTCAGCGTTCGCAAATATACTTTTGTATGCGATACTCTTCGAGTGCACTTGCATTGCTTGTAAAATGCTTTTCTCGTGCGTGCACTCTCCTAAATAACGCAACATCCACATTCCCGAATGTATGTGCACTCGCTATACTTCTAATTATATGCGCGCAATATTTATCGGAGTAGCGAGAAATTTCAAATGAACCATTTCATACGCGTCCTCTTGTAATAATTGCCTCGAACGTCGACTGTCTCTATTATCCTGTCATTCGAGACTGTAATTTGTGAATGCAGAAATGGATTCGAGTAAATCTAAAATTATTGAAAGAGCAAAAAGGCAAAAGAAAGAAAAAGTAGTGACAAATTAAGGTGGCTGAATACACGGAGCAAAGCACAAGTTAAAGGATGAATTTATGTGTGGCGTCGATTTCTGATTTTTAAAATAAAACAACTCCGTGCGTTGTCGGGCAGAAATTTGGATAAATTGAGAGAAGAGCTGGTATTTTTAGATAACGGATGAATTTATGGCTCTTCTATGTGAGATTTGATAGCGGACCCGCCCACAAAAGGAAGGCAAAAAACTTTTATAGCACAACGAGCATACGAGTCTATGTTTGCACAGTTTTGGCCGTTAAGCCAGCCACTTGATAAGGCTTAATATTCAATTTATTCATCGAAATATTCCACGAATTATAGCCTGACCTGTGATTTATTTCTTCTGGATAATGTAAAAGACAGGACGACAAAGACGGAATATCAACAACAACAGCGACAAAAAAAAAGTACATTCCAATAATTATTACGTCAGCTTATCATTATCCGGGTATTTTTGTTGAAGCGAGTAGTGCATGAGCGAGTGCTGCGTAGCCTTAGATCTAAATAATTCATCGCTCGAAGCATTTAGAAAGCAGTGGAATCCTTAACAATTCAGTAGCCACACAGGAGAAATGACACAATCGATGAAAGTCGATACGCTGTATTTTCTCCGAAGCGGTAAAGTGTGTTACGACTCGCCAACTTACTTGAACTTAACATCCCCAACTAAGCGTTTCTGTTCTCGGAGATTTCAACGCCTGCATAATACCATTTGGCATGCAGCCGTGACGCCATATCCTATCGCAACTCCACTACATAGACTCGCAAACAAATTTCAACTCCAGCCGAGCATTATTTAAAATGCTACTTTACAGTTATGGCAAATGTTATACTCCATTACACTTGGGTTATAGCCGGTGCCGTTATCTGATTGATCTTCAATTTCCACGAATTGATCTATTGATCGGTAAAAATGCTTATAAACTCGAGCATCGCAATTCCCTCAAAGCCAACTTTCATATTTGCTAAACAATCTTACTTTCTTAAAACTCATTCTATCATTTCTGTATGTAATTCATGAAACTTTATACACTCTCGACCATCCACTTATGTACTAACGTCGTGGCCAATTTAATGAGCCTCCGTTGCGGCTAAAGATCAACAATTTCCATTTTAACAGTGGTTTATACATTTATCGCACGACTCAAACTCCAATCGATGCAGATTGTTGCCGTGCTTTTGGGGACTCGAGGAGACTTTAAGGCTTCCGGAGACTCGTAAGGTAAACGTAATATCAGAATTTACGAAGCATCTCTTCCCACAAAGAGGCCCGCGCGGTCATTACAGTATCGAATGCATCCGACAATTCGTAACTCTTAGAATTGATCATCGAGGGCTCCTCGCGTTGCCCACAATACCGATTCTCTGGAAATGCACACAACGCAAAATGACTATGTGGGTTGGTGTGTACTGGACTTGAGGCAGTAGCCCTTTTTGCCTCGGAACTTTAACGATCCATAACTCGCTCGAGGGTCACGTCGCGAGCAATGAAATCGAGGGCAATTTCATAGGGAGACAGGGGAAATCCCTCCCCACCCTCCTAGGCTTTACAGTCGTGAGAAAGGCAAGGACGCTGAATTTTCTCTGGCGATCGAAAGAAAGGCCATGAATTTTTAGTGCCCCTCGGCCGAGGCGAAGGGACGCACGCGTACGCGGGGATTCGGAGGTGGAGAGATTTTTTTGCGACCCTGCGCGCCGAATGGTTATGGATTCGCGGATTCGTTGGCTGCCCTTTAATGGCCCTCGTTATGTATTGGACTTACATGACGAGGGACATTAGAATTACCGGCGCATTAAATTAATGAGCTAATGCGCGGGGAATGCTGAGCAATGTTAACAACGCTCAGCGAGTATTTGATTGAGAGGTACGATATGCCTTATAAGTCTAACGATCTAATGGCCGACGAGGCTTTTTCCAAAAGATCAACAACTTTTTAGATCATGTTAAAGCGTAGAGTGAAAAAATGAAATGTGCAATTAAATGAGCTGGCTTAGTTTATTTATCAAGTTCTAGGAATTGGAGTGACAATAAAACTAAGCTGTTGGCTAATTATGCAGTGAGTATGAAAATCATTGAGAATTTTAATAATGATTTAATTTTATCGTGTTACGCATCAAATGCAAGTTTCGCATTAATGCCATTTCTCCTTCTTTGTTTCCGATATCTGATGATAAACTGCGAACCCCTGCATCCTTACGCTATTCAAATGCAGGAGAAAACCAATTGTCGATATAAAAATGTGGCAAAGTAGACGATAATTTTTTTGCTTCATCGCATGGATTTATGTACGCTGTAACCGCAATATTCCGGTAATATAACTGCTATTCTGAAATTGAATTTTTAAATAAAGCAAGAGTTTTAGTGCGTGAATAATATTTGCACAGCCCACACGAGGACGTTACTCGACGAGACATTTAAGGCATTTGAATAAACAATAAAAGTGTGCAAGCCGTACCTTGAAGATACAAAATAAAAGTTTCTCTATAATCCAAAAAATTCACTTGTGGCTTCAACCAACTACAAGTCCAAGAAGAAAAAAGGAAAAACATGTGGAATCAGAAGAGAGCGAGACGAAAAAAAAAAAAAAAATGAGTTGAATGTGCAGGAAAAAGGTGAAAAACGCAGAAACACTTCGATCGTAGATGAACTGAGATAAAGAAAGAGAGGGAGAAGGTGGAAGAAGAAAAAGGTCGTTAAAGGCGAGGAGCAACTTTCTGAAGCCGCGTGTTAAGAAAAGAAGCGGGAGTGGGGGGTGGGGTGGGGGGAAGATGGCGGTAGCTTCAGTCTTTCTGGCCGATGCTTCACTTTTTTGAATTCTTTCCGATAGTAACGTTGCGTGCGGTTTCGCATTTAGTTGTTGATCTTGTTATATCATATATGGCTCATAAGATCTTTTCTCTATTTCTTTCTGTATTATACATCAGTACATGTGCTCTAAAAGTGTAAGCACTTGGAAAAAATGAGATACAGATACATAAATAAGTGGATTGACATAAAGATCTACAAATATATATATATATATATATATATATATATAGGCAAGTCTAAGCTGTGAGGATACATACAGATATTTATTTATGATCAATTATATTACTCTGAAAGCCGACACAATAAATTAAGTCCGAGAAAAGATATAAACTTTACATTGTTCTACTATATACAACACTATTATATGGCATGTTGATACTGTTATGTGTTTCATATTGATGAAAATAAAAATAATAATGTCACTACAATCAAATATATCCACATTGTAGTGCGCGTATTGCCATTGACATTGAAATTATTGTATTACATTAAAATTCATACGTAGGCGCTATGAAAAGTTTGGAAATAAATATATAAAAATTTTCCGATAATTTAAAACTGAAGAGATGCAAATATGCACACACCTACATACTCGAAACTTGTAAATAAATAAACTTACTAGCAATATACAAATACTTATGCACAATAATTCATCGTCACTTTTAACTTGGACATAATAAATATTATATGTTAAAGTCGGTAAAGCGACGCGTAATTTTGATCGTCGCGTACAGTTTTATCGCAATGATAAGCATCTAAATCAAGAAATAATATGGAAGATCCTTGCATATGTTTGTGTGTGTGTGTGTGTGTGAGCAAGAGTGTGCAATTGTAAAATTGTGTTTAATAAAATTATTGAAATATTAAAGAAGTATGCTATTTCTCGTATGCAATGCTCACAATCCCGTTTAAGAAATGCAAAGAAAAAGTAATGGAATTATTTGCACGTAATTGTGTGCGCAGCATTTGATGCGTATATATATGTATATATATATATATCTATTTCCGCAGTGAAATGAAATCGCGAGGGAGAGAAAGGGACAGCATGCAATTCGTATCTAATCGAGCAAGTTGCTCGGCACCGGTGCGCAACGACTTCCTCGTGATTTCCAGGCGATTGGGATTTTCCGGGAAACGCCGTTTGATTTAAGGCCAGGCCCGAGCAAAATACTATGCATCGCGCACAAAAGTTGGTACCGATCGATCGGGGCTTTTATACCGTGATTGCGCAAAAAAACAATTTCGCCCACTACCTTCATAAACGTACACTTTACTCCTACTGAGTGCTACGTCGGACTATTGATTTAAACGGCTTTCACGTGCTCGTTGAATACTTACCGATGAGATTTACTTGGAAAAAGTTCGCACTAAAGCCACGACTCATTCTCTCTGAATATCTTGGCGCGTTTACATAAAATTTTAGTACGCGACTCACAGCCTCCTTATGCCCCGAAACTCAAAACTTTACAGCAAACACACTGCTTTTGCGTATATTTATTTAGGCCAAAGTAGTTTAATGTCGATAGATAGGTGAATTCGTAAGAGCGCCCGCGCACGAACGCATGCGCGCGCACCGCTCTCGAATATTATCTTCCCAGACGATGCGCAATTGGTCCACAAAGTGACTTAATTGTGTCCGTCTGTGTCTGATTGATTATTCTTAATTTTTTTTTCTTTACTCCAATTTGATTCCAATGTGAAATTCTAAAATCATTATAATCAAAACTCAATGGAAAAGAAAGAGGAAAAAAAAAAGCAATAATAATTTTATTATTAATTTTACTTTCTTTCCTCGTATCTCGCACATTTTTTAACTAAACGATCGACCAAATTAATGTTCGATAATCTATATTATTCTTTATGATCTAACTTAATGCTACGAGAAATCTGTTCATAAGGTATTATTAAATGATATTCCCTCCATAAATTGTAACCAAGTGGTCAGATAATTTGAAATGCAAACTCATTTAACTATTTATTGACATTGTAATGCCATATTTTTAAATATAGCTTGAATATATATATATCAGAAAAAAATTAACACTCCAGGACATATTATTTATAAATTTATAATTCATATATTATAAGTATATAATTGAAAATATTCTGTTCAACTGATTTAATGAATTCTAAATGCCTGCCAAGATAAATAATAATAAGTCAATGTATTATTACGCAAGGGATTTGCCTTATAAAATGAGATCGGTCGATGAAATAAATTATAAAATTATCCAAGCATACATGTATAGAAAGAGGTTAATGCGATTATACTAATTTAAACATTGAAGTACACGCGAGCAAATAGTAGCCATAAAAAATCATTACAAAAAACGGAAATATAATTTGGAAATTTTAAACAAGCACTTTTATTTTTTCAATTCCAATGTGATGCAATGCTAACGAACGAATGCCATTCTACGCTCAAAAAAAACTATTCTATGGATAAAATGTACAACTCCCGTGCAATTAGTTAATAAGAGTCTCCGTTAATAAAAGTCTCCGTAGTCCTAGAGTTAAAGCCCCGGGATAAAGTGACTTTGGCGCAAAGTATCTTAAAAGAATAAAGTCGCCAGGGAAACTCGGGCCTCCAATTTCGCTAATCAGAAGGCCCGCGATTCCGCGAAAGCCCAGATATAATCGGGCACAATGAACACGGCCCTCTTCCCCCCTCCACCCCCTCCCTCGCGGAAGAACGCCAAGTCCCCTCGCAGCGCTAAGGCCCACAACTCCGCTCGCTGCGTATGTGTGCGCACGTGCACGAAAGGGGCATTGCTTCATCACGAGGCACGTAAGTGGTGCCATTTATCTTTATTACGAGGGGGCCCGAAAGTTGGTGTACTTTGCGGTTGGTCTCGCAGATTCCTTGGGGTAAAACGCATTATATACCCTACCCGGCTCGCGCTCTCCCACTCTCTCGCTCTCTCTCTCTCCCGCTCTCTCTCTCTCTCTCTCTCTCTCTCTTGCTCTCTCTCTTGCTCTCTCTCTTGCTCTCTTTCTCCTCTCGTCTCTCGATCCCTTACCTTCAACTTCAGATGGGTACGGAGGAGTCGTGTACTCATGTGTGCTCAAGGTAGTCCTTTCGAAAGACGCTGGAGGGATTTCATAAGTCCATGCTAATTTGGCCGAGGACGTTGCGAGCTCCATTTCGTATGGCAATAATTGAAATATTTGCTCGTTGCGGCTCTCCAAAGGCTCTCCAGCTCCTTGGGCCTCTCCTCTCTCCCTCTCTCTCTCTCTCTTTTTCTTTTGGCGAATTTTCTCATCAGCCACGTCAACGATGATGCAGCTCGTTACGATGCTAAGATGTCTGGCCGTGGACAGGCCATAATATACAGGCTCCCTGTATCCGATATACAGAAAATTGCATTCGCACTTCTGCGACGAATTAAAGCTCCTCGGCATTACAGCACAATGTAAATATTCCAAACGACATTGGCTAATTAGTTTAATGATGCCTCGTGCCCCGATACCGTCCCCCCCAAGCCATTTGCTGCGACATTTTCCAAAAATGTCCACAAATGCCCATTGCCATTATGTAAATGAGCCCTTTCAATGCAATTCTCTTCTAAAGTTCTCGAGTGCATTTCAATTGGATGAAACGTTACGTAAACCACCGCCTCGTTTCATCGCATCGATAAAAATTATGTTAATAGTGGGCGCTAAATGTGAGGCGAAGTATGGCGCGAAAGGGATATATGAGCCCCCTTGGCGCAATTTTCCTTCCTCCGACACAAGCTTTTTCCCAATCCTGTATGAGCTTTACATTTCCCGTGACTCTCTAAGCAAACAACGAGTCAGTCTCTTCATTTCATTATTGTACTCCCACGAGAAGGGAAAAAGTGACTTCCTGTAGGCGTGTGCGTGCGCGCGTCCACTCCACAATCGGTTGCACACACGCGGTTAATCCTAAAATATCGCGCGGCCAGGCTAAATGCATTCGAGGAAGCTCCTCGGGGGCATGTACGACGAGCGCAACCGCAGACAAAGCGCCAACGTCCGCCTCGCCAACGAAATAGCGCAGAATTTTAATTTTCCAGTAAAGTACGCGACTGTGTATCGGGCCGCTGCCTTAAAAGCGTATACGTGCGTATAATAAAAGGGGCGAGGAGAGAGGAGGCCGTCGTCGACGACGAAACGAAGTAAAAGCTGAAGAAAAGGAAGAGAGGCCAGAGGGGGAGCAGAGAGATGCAGATGCGGGGCTCGTCCCACGCGCATTGTTTCATTGTCCTGGAGCGCGCAGGCGGATTACCTCTCATCGGGTTAACGAAATCACGGTTATATGGGAGGGAGGGGGAGAGGTACGCGCCCCGTAATGCCCCATTGTTGCCGAGACCTTAAAGATGGGGTGAGCCTTGGCGAGTCCACGGGGCAAAAAGGAAGTCGAGGAGGGATATCATTGCGAGCCGTCGCGGATGCGCCCGCACACACGGGGCCCCCGAGGATCGCCCTCGCACACACGCGCGCGCATTTTCGTTAGCTCGGCCGATGCGTGTCGCGCGCGCGCGCACCACCACCACCACCCGACAACGGGGATCTTTGCGCGCATACACGTATCTCGCGGTCCTCGGGCCCTCGCGCCTCGATATATTTACTATCGTCCCAGTGGAATCTCGCAATAATGGTGTTCGAGCGCGCGGGGCGTGACACTTGCCATTCTTATTTATAAACGATAACGCGCGTGTGCGCGCTGCCCCTCCCATCACCACCGCCGCCGCCGCCCGCCGCCCGCCCGACCCCCCTTCCTCGCCCCGTCGGCCCTACCACGTCTCTACCCGTCCTTTTCCCGATCAATTCTTTCCCATTCGCTTATTTTGAAATATTTCTTTTTGCCGTCCTCGCTCTTCATACTGATTGAAGCCTTATTTTCTTTGTTTTAAGCGTTTACTCTATACTTTTCTTGGCGGGCGGCGCACTTTTTTTTTACGGCCTGCCTGATCGAACGGATAAAGCTTTCAATTCATTCAAAATTTAATTCAATTCCGCGAGCGAAATTATACAATGGATGTTATAATAACGTGGGAGATACTGATAATATATAAATATAGTGCCGATGTGCGTAAATTAGAAAGAATAAAAATATTCAAAGACGTCTTGGGCACCAGCAGACACACACACACACACACGGTCATCCTGCTTTTTTTTTACTTGCAATTTTCCCCTTCAGAGGTCCTACGTCTTCCGCTGCACCGAATAATAATTAGAATAATTAATCATTTAACAAATTTCATGACTTAAAGCGTCTAAATTACAGGCTACGATATTATTGAAATTATTTGCCTGCTACGTGCCTCGGCCTTATCCTATATTCATTTATTAAGGGCACATGTTTATTTATGCCCGGACCTCTTAAATATCTTATAATCTTACCAATGATATTCACGAGGACATTAAGCGAGTGAAACTCACGTTTTTTTTTCTTCATCCTATTTGAAACAATACACTGTGCACGGTAAATTATTCAGTCGCTATTCAGCCAAATTAGACGAGCATGTTGAAATATATTTTTGCATATTAGGCGCAGAGTGTGCTCGTTAAACGGCCGTTATCTTAGTGAAAAAGCCTTATTTTGTTTAAAGTACACTAAACGGATAATTGCAAAGGGACTCGAACCTCCGGCGATTATTATTTATTTCTTCGGATAATCTTCTATTTAAATCGACATATTAAATTTTACTTATTGTAAATTTTTTCTTCTTCTTTTAATTTTTCCAAATAACAATGGCATAATAACAATTTTTAAAGAACTGAGCAATTGTAACTTACTATTAAATGGCAACAATTACTTTAATTTAAGCAGTAATAAAGTGATTATAGAATATTATTATGATGTAAAAATCGTCTCCTACAATGAATCATTATTTTTAATTAATTTGACACTAGGATACAAGATTACAAAGTACAGATGAGAAAAAATAGCAACATTCTTTGCTTATAATTTTGTCTGCTCTTTAAAACAACGGCTTTTTTTTTTTTTTAAAGAACTGTATATTAGAAAACAACGTATAAGAAAATAAAAACTAGTCTCCTGATTGCCAATCAAAGTATATAGTAATTATAAATTCTTAAAATATATTCGCTAATAATTCATTTGATAAATTAAAAATAGGTTATTACGTACAAGAAGAGAAGCTTGATTATCCAAGTTTCGATTGACTAGAGTGAAACAGTAAACTTTTGTAGGTACTTTTGTAGGTTGTAAATTTGTATTTCACCACTATATTCATGTATAGGCTGACCTGAATGAAAATTGTATCCATCGCATTTATCCATAATGCGCCTGAATTAAGCATTAAGGGCCAACAAATTTAGTCGCGCTGAATGTCACTATTTCAATATCGCAATTTCTTGGCCAAACTATTTCAATCATAAAGCTAAATGACAGGTAGCCAATATCACGTACCACAACATACTTAATGCACACGCGACAACTTGGATTGCACTACGTATTACGTCACGAGCGACACAATAGGTAGCCAATATGGTTGTTGGACAATATGATGTGCAAATTAGATCAATAATGCCATATATGCGCCAGGGTATATAGGCAGCGGAGGAAAACCGTGACGACTCTCACTCGGATCGGAAATCTCATAAAAAAAAAAGAAGAACCGTTGGCCAGTATATTGGAAAGGATCCCAAAAGAACGTTGCGATCCTCTCGACGATTTCTACCCGAATAGACCAAGAGACTGATGAAGCACCGTGCGTGATACTATTATCCGCAACCCCGAGGAAATCGCGTTCTCAGTCCTGCTAATTGCATTGGACATAAACAACGTGGAGATTTAGTGCCTAGCCATCTAAGATAGAGCGACTGCGGCGCGAGGGGAAGAGGGAAGGGGGAAGGGGGGAAGGGAAGCGGAAAGAGCGGAGAAAAAGCAAAAGCAAGAAATAAAGAGGAAAGCTCCGGCAGAGTCTCGGGAAAGAAAGGCCAGCGCCGACCGTTGCAGAAGAATCGCATTGTGTTCCTCTCCTCCGGGGCCATTACACCGTTGCTAGATACCCTCGGCCGATAATAGCCTCGCGCTCTTATATAGGCTTCCAAGCTTCTTCAGCCTACAAATCGCCATAAGCCTCGAGGACGGGACGAAAAGTCTTCTGCTCTCGCGCGCTAAACGATTATCGCGGGCAGCAGCACGTGCGCTTAGGCTTAAAACTCGATCTGCCCTTCCGATTTTCAGATCGTGCCTTTTCGGGCGAACGTGCCGTTCAAATTGACGCTAAACCCCTCCGCCGCCCCCCCTCCCACCCACTTGCTCAACCAACAAACAGCTACAGCTCGCTCCCCCTCTCGCTCCCTCTCTCGCTCCCTCTTTCTTGTTTTGATACGCGTGGCTGGGCGCACGTGTTGCCGAGGGAATTTCTCCGATACGCGCGCTTATTTTCGCCTTATTTGCTTTTCCTCTACGGCTATATGGCTGCCAACTAACTATTGTAATGGTGCTCGCGTGGCAAAAGGTGTATCGAATGTTTGGAGACTCGACGGAAGTCGCCAAGTATTTTTGTCCTCGGCCTCGCTTTTTAAGCATACGTTTATTAATTATAGCCCACCACACTGCTACGTGCAAAAGAAAATATTTAGTTGGGCGGGCTCACGTGCTTCCCTCCTAAAGTCACCTTTCTCAACATGAACAGTTTGTTCTTAAAAATATAACATGAGAAACTCTTTAATGGGATTAATTACTTTAATGGCATGTATTATCGATCCAATATGCTGTTTGAACATTCATGGCTGGTCGTGCTAGAATAACAATAATAATGTTGCTCTGAAGTAAATATATCGTGTTGTAACGTAAGACAATTGTCTTGGGAATAACTTGAAGTTTTATTGATATATTCAATTACTCAAATGTAATTGCATTCATTTGGTTATTGGAACTCCGCGAGTTTGGCTTAATTGAAATTGTCCATTGAACTTTGGGTATATTCATAGTTGCTTCGATAAGAAAAAATTAATAATAATAAATGTTAAATGCCCGTGCATTACATTAGCGCAATACATATATTTTTGATAATACGTGCTGATGTTACATAATTTTGTATCTGCGTGTAATCTATGCTTTTATTTAGATACAATGCAAAACAAGATGATGGTCGAGCAAGGCTAATTACATTGTGTTGATTTAAACGAGTTTTGCGTACAATTATTGAAATAGACAAGATAATGGTTAAAACCTTCATGAACGTAACCTTTATGATGGTAATTTAAAATATGATTGCGTGCACTCGAAGAAAAATAAATCCGTTGAAAATTACTTGGCAAGCATCCTCACTGAAAGGAGCTTTAAATTTATTAAATTACTTGACTCTTTTACATAATATTATATACACACATATATATATATATACATATATATATATATACCCTATTAAATTTACTTCGATCGATATGTGAAATTCTTTAATTTAAGGGTCAATCACTCGTTGAAGTATTTAGTTATAAAAGTTGATATAAATCTTGCCAGGAGCTTTATATTTTCAATAATTAAGATTGTTTTGATGCAGAGGGACAATCCAGACTTCAAAGTGAGTCGATTATATATGGGGAATTCGTTGGAGCTGTAATCATATTTGAAACTTTAGTCAAACAAGTGAGCGCAGAATCGGCCATTAAAATGCCCACCAAATTCTCATTTAATTGAATGGCAATTATTATAAACAAGAGTGGAGAACCACGTCGATTAAGCGTCTTGAGCTTTGTTGATTCGTGATAGTGGATCGGGAAAGTCTTAACGCTCTTAACGATAAAGCTAGGATAAGTCGTGGAGTGTGATCGGGCGTCCCCTTAATGTCGATGTCGATGAGAAGTTGCATCGTAACGATCGAAAAGAATACTTAAAAAGTGATTCCGGATACTTGAAACGGAGGGATATAATACTATTTGCGCCGTGTCAGGAATGAGCTGGTCGCGAGGATTTTATGACCTCTGAAAATAATTTTTACGACTCTTGAAAAGTAAAACGTATCTAAATGGTCACGAAAATGGGCTGCCTTCGTACGAACAAAGTTCCAAGGAAAGGAAAAAATACGAACCCACGAGGATGTTTATACATTGTTACATAGGCGGAGCTGAGTAATTTCAGATACGTTTGAGCGTGTCGTTATTTTTATACGATAAAGAAGAATGCTTCGAATATTTTAAAAATAAGATTTCAAGTGCTTTATAGCCTAGAAAGCGGGACGATCGCCCAAGAAATTGCCTAGCAGTAGTAGTTGAATATTATCCTTGCTTAATGTGCTTTTAACTGAATTTATTTTAAATGTTAAATAAGATCGAAGGAAATTTACGCCCCGAACATTTCGGTTGTGGCAGTAATTTGACATTGATTGCGCTTTTTCAATTAAACTCGTGCATTGCCGGGAGAGAATTTTTTATGAAAATTTCGTTTAATAACTACGATAGCATCTTCCCGATACTCCAACTGGCAGCTGATAAGATAATAATTGATTGCATGTAATGCAGAACAACAACAACTAGTTGGCGAAATTTATTGGTTCAAGGCAAACAATGAAGATCCCGCGCTTCACCGTTATATACCATTTTATTAATACTAAAACAGTTATCACTCTTGTCGTTGAGACGAAAATATTGATTATATCGAGTACGGCAATTATCTAGCTCCGCTCGATCCTACAAAAACGTCCTTATTGTTTAATTTTAAAATTCTTTAATTTTCAATGGCATTAAAAAACCATAGCCGGCTACTTTATCATATTGACGAAATAAATAAATTCTAATGGTCAGCTCGATAATTTCTACATTCCAATCATTGGCGTACGCGAGCTATTAGTTTACGGAATTCTTTGTTATGTTGTTTAGCAGGGTTGTATGGTAAATCAGGGCAACCTCCTACGCAGAAGCGCATGAGACGCATTTGTTGGGAGTATTTACGAGGCGTAATTTTGAAGGAATTTTGAAAGATGTTTCCCTTGACTTTTCGGTATCTTTTTCCAGCGACGAAGTAAATTCAAGGAGCGCAGCTGCAGCCTCGTAATCTTTCGAGTAAAAAGTATTCGCAGAAGTTAGACGTTGTCCCTTAGGGATCACGTGGACGAGAATAAATGAACTATTTTGTCGAGCCGTTGAGGTTAGACAGCAGTCATCCCCTTAAGCCAACTATCATCGTGCGAGTCTAATGAAACTGAAAAAGTTGATAATTGCGAGCAGAGGCGAATACAAATAATGAGAAAATAGGGAGGAGGGAGGCAATATTTTTACAGCTCCAAATCATTTACTTTCTCTCCGGGTAGGGTTAACAAGAGCATGACAGTAACAGTTAGGGAAGGTATGTTATTCATGGGGAATTAATTTTCGGTATGCACGCACAACTTTTTACGTGACTCATTACCGAAGCTACTGGAATCAAGTGCGAAATCCCGGGCCGT
Source organism: Ceratosolen corneri (assembly GCA_030522565.1). NCBI lineage: Eukaryota > Metazoa > Arthropoda > Insecta > Hymenoptera > Agaonidae > Ceratosolen > Ceratosolen corneri. The sequence goes on along the minus strand of JAPYYT010001396.1, from coordinate 232 downwards.
ATACTTACAATCAACTTTTTTTTCACTTAAACCTACTCATCACCTTTTTATGCTCTCTTCCTGCACGGATAAAAATCTTAATTTTTCAATACCGCAGCGCCGGAGCCGACGTGCGTCTGCTTGGGAGGTCATGTATACTCCCCCCCCCCCCCCCCCCCCCCCCCCCCCCCCTCCCCCCCCCCCCCCCCCCCCCCCCACCCCCCCCCCCCCCCCCCCCCCCCCCCCCCCCCCC
>JAPYYT010001395.1:0-27637 GCA_030522565.1 Ceratosolen corneri | reverse complement strand
AGTCTCGATCGGCAATACAGTGCCGAATGAGAGTACGTATCTTCGTTACTTCAAAAGGTGTACTTGACGCGACGGTCCAGCTACGCACCTTCCTGGGAGTTCCGTCCAGGGTAGGGATTGGATCAGTCACGGGCGTTGTAACGCAGCGAGCACAGAGTCGGGGATAAGTGCTTCTTGTGTACACAGGCCGACTGCTCGGCTGGAGAGAAAACTCGCGTTGTAAGACCACGGTACTGCACTGGAGACCTGAGCGAATTCTGCCTTCGGGGTGCTTGCGGCCCTATTTTATATTCACAGGGCAAGCTAGGCCGCCGAGGGTGTCGAAATTATTGGGTGGTGAGGGGTCAACTCATTTTCCTACTCTAGTGAGATTGATGAGCATAGAATTTTACTTCCTTGATAAAGGGGTAGGGGGCCAAGGCAAAGACGGCGGGGAAGGGGCTGCGCTGCGAATGTACATGCGCCCTGCACTACGACGTTGCGCGCTGCAGCTGATCTGCTTGCTGCACTCGGCTGTCCAAGCTGTGGTCGCGAAATACAATTTGCGTGCACGAAAGACATACGATGATACCGGGGAGCCACTGGGGCGGGGGTATCATTACAAATTCAGACACAAACAATAAATCTACATTGCAGGAGTTACATTGGCGTAAAAAACATGGCAATCATGAAATACGAGATATGTAAACATAATAATCACAAATAATATACATAACATAATAAACAGATATTGTAGCAGAAATAATATAAAAGATAAAAATGGTATGATATCGTGACGACTCGGGATTCTATCAAAATCCCGAACAATTAGGGTGAGTCGGTTAACTGTTTGACTAAGTAATTTCTGTAAATATAAAAATAATAAATGCAGCAACAAATCCATGAACTATTAACGGCATTTCCGATTATCAAAATATCCAAGTTTGTGAAGAAAGTCGATAATAAAATACGCAACATTTGCATTTATATATTTGCATCTTGACGAAACCGATGTTTAACAGAAGACTGGAAAATAGGCAGAGGATTTTCTTGGTTTATAAAATAATCTGATCAAAATGATAAACCTGTTTTTTAATATGATACGTTTTAAAATTATAGTTAAAAATTGAAATTGATAGTTTTAAAATAGCGTAAGAAGCAATTGTTCCATACGTATGGTACAACATTTGAGGATGAGCGATTTTGGGTGGTTATACATATCTGATTATGCATTGGAAAATTTGTTAGCATATCTGCTGGTACTTTTTACTTTTCGCAAAGGATTCATTTATCTTAGCAGATAGTACTCCAATAGCGTTTCCGAAATTTTAATGAGTATGCCAGTCAAATATGGAAATGAAGTGAAAAAACGAAAACTTATGCTCTAAGAAAACAAAAATAGCTTTTGAACTGATTTGAAGAATTTAACTTAATAAAACATAAAAAAGCTATTAAATTAATAAATAAATAATTGGTAACAAAATAACAATATTACATAATTTCTCAGTTTCAAAGTTTTAATCTTTTTTATCAAATATTTTACAATTGTACATTTTTATTTTTCATAGAACAAGCATACTCGCAATTGATACAAATGTTAGTATTTTGTTTACAAATGTGTTCCATGTGATCCATGCACGAGTAAAAATGGAACCCGATATTTTGATTTTTTTCGTTTTGCTTTTCTTGATCTTCACTAACTCACAGAGAAACTACAATACTATCTGGATTTTATAATTAACTTAAATATTATTTACAAGATAATAATTAAAAGTTTTTTTTATTAAAATCTGGACTTCTTTTACAAAATATAAAAAAAGCATGCCCATCTCACAGAATACATTTTTTATGTTTGCTTTTTAAATTATTACAACTGTTACAAACTTCTATTATAATAAAGTCCATTGTTTTCTTTATAAGCACTTCATCGGTAACGATTTAATGACAAAGTGTTCTAAAGGCAATTTTTAAACCTTCACTCATACTCGTAACATGGAAAAAATATTTGTCAGTTATTAAGAAATAAAACAATTTTAAGATACGTAAAATAATCTTAGGACATTCGTAAACAACTACTCACAGCTTTAAGCGATACAGCACCCTAAGCATTTCCCATTATACTCATGACATTTGTTTATTTAAATTGAAGTTTGGTCAAGCTAAGCGCGTCGTTTCTCAAATCGATTTACTAATTCTATATCGTGGGGTCGACATATATGTATGTGTGTGTATGATAAAGCTGGATAAAAAGGGCTTTTAAATTGCACTTTACTCATTTAATCATGAATTTCATTCAATTGTACTCACTTCACTTTAAAATTAATTATTACAAAAACAATTAATGAAAATATCTACGTTCTGAACGTGCAATTCGAACATTTTCCTCGTACATATTCTAATGCATCGTATCAATATTCTGCTATAATTTATAAAATATCTTGATTATGATATATCAACTCGCAAAGATTTATACAACACATATATGAAACACGCACATCTATCAAAATTCAAAAATATGTCTTATATTACATTTATCGCCCTCTTTCTTTTCGTCTACAATGTACTTGTACCTTATACTGCGCTTATATACCTGTTTTATAATTTTTTGAATTTTTTAACACAATTTTATAACAGTACGTACTGAATTAATTGATTATTCTACAAATACATTAAATTCTATGAAAGTTATTTTTATTCACTTCAGTTCCTTGTTTCTTTGTCACATGTCGCAGAGCTGAATACAAATGAGAAAGATAGGAATTGGTAATTTATTTCACGCAATGTATTACAGTTATTCCCAACAGTCAAGGTAAATATTAAATATGCAAATTAATAATTTTCAGCTCTGAGGCAAATTTTACCGTATCGATCATCTTTCAAAACTTTGGCAATTACAATACATAACATGAATAAGGCAAATTGGGCATCCAAAATGATAATATTGAAAATTACAGTTGTAACGAATTTCATAAAAGGAACGTCATTCTTTTATTACGAGATCGAATTTTTTATTTAATCGTGAGAAATGAGGCGTCTAGGCGCTATCTTTACAATATTTCGTTTACATAGGTTTAGATTTAAGACTTAGCCTTCGATTGTCACATTTACACAATGTCGTACATTATGTTGAAGTTTTAATTTTATTTTTGCATTCGCATAAAAAGTCGAATCACTGAACTAACATTTATTTAAAACATCGTTTAGTTAGTTGTTATATATAAGCATTATACACTAATTAAAAAATTAAAGAATAAGGAATATTTAAGTATTGAATTTATAAGTATCTTGATTATACAAGAATTAATCGTACCATTAAAACAAGAAGTTACAGATGAACCATTAAACTTGAGATTAAATATATTTCGTTAAAATAAGACGAAACTTCTATAAATGTCTTATAATTAAATGTAATATTTAAACTATTGAATTTACAGTATTACGTGAGATGTTTTGACACATTAGATTTTATTTTATATTAATTTTTATATTTATATGAATGCATTTACACTTTGATTTTAACGTTGAAAATGTTTAAATTTAAAAAGTACGTTATTGAATTTAAATAATATATTACTTTAAAATTTCGATAATTATAAAGAGTTAAATTAAAGAAATTTATGAAATTCAATTTAAGTTCTTAAAAATGTTAATACTTATTGATAATTGTATGTGTATGTTATATTTATGAAATAACAATATTATGTATAAGTAAATATTAAAGTTTATTCTAATATTTTTCACTGTAATCGGTAGTTTATCAAAATAATTTAGGGTTAAAGTTTGAAACTGAATGAAAGCTTCTTAAATTTCAAAGTACGTCATCTTCTTATCATTCTTATTTAATTCTATTCTTATCTAATATTGGATACTACAATTTAAAATGAAGCAAAATAAAAAATATTTTAAACTTTCATAATTTTCGATGTTTAAAAGGACATGATTTTTTAAAATTTATTATGAACCATATAAAATAATTTTTTTTTCATTTTACCAGTAAAAACTTTTTAACTTTAATTAAATAATAAATTTCTAAATATTTTACTTCTTTTATCAACATTTGTTATAGCTTAAAATATTTTTTAATTAAAGTTGAATAATTTGCAGAAATATCATAGTTAGTAAATTACAATAATTTTGTGTTTTGTGAGACCTATTATTTATAAAATTATTTACTTTACATTTACTAATTCGTAAAATTGATTGACATTACATGGATTGAAGCATTCTTCGTTTTTTCAATTTAATTTCTATCATTGTATGTCAATAATCATTTATTACCGTTACAAAAAATTTCAAATAAAATTGGTTTAAAATTATATTTTTAATATATTTTAAGTTACATGCTTTATCAACACAAAATGTAGTTAATATTCATATATCGATTTATTTTTTTTTTTGATTAATTTGTTATTCATGGATTTTTAAATTTTATGGAAAATTTTATATTTAGACTTATAGATTAGATAAACAGATACTAAGAAAATTCATTTGATTTTATAAAAATAAAAGATATATTAAATAAGTTAGAATTTTATAGTTGAAAAAAACATGGTTAAAACACAATTTTTATTAAAAAAATGCGTATTTATGATATGGCTATTTAATATACATACTTTCAATCATAATTTAATTAATTTTTTGCAAGTATAATATGTATATATTTGGTGTGTTTGTGTGCGCGCGCGCATGTATAATTTTCTATACTTTGTTGGATGTATTTGTTGTTTCTATTCACAATTTAAGTTATTTTTAAAGAGTTTGGATTGAAATTCGGGGCTGATCGCATCGCGATATTGGTTGATTGGTTTAATGAAGAAATTGATCGAATAACATGTCATAATATTAAAGTGTAAAATGAGACGAACGCTTTAATAACGCTTCTTGCTAAGTACGATATTTACGTTCATTACATCCTTTTTCTTTGTTTGAACTGATATCTAGTATATTTTAATACTTTGCTCTATATTCGCGATTGAAATATGAAGTTGTGAATATCAGATTGTCAATTTAGTTTCAATCAACATCCAACTAGATACCTTGAAGTCACTACATTTTATGACCCAATTCAAAAGCAATCACTTTAATTTTTGCAGAATAAATGTTCAATCAATAAGTCAGAGATTAAAATTTTGCAGAATAAGTCTATAAACACATCACACAAGACAATCGTCAAGGTAAATACGATTGTCAAATGCACGAATCGACAAAAAAAATCAGGATCATCGGGATAGACATTGACTTTTGCTACGGTTGGTCATTGTTAAATTATTACTGACAGCTCAATTATAATATACGTGTAACATATAATATTGTTATGTTTATGGACAAAAGTTCAAATAATAGTGATGACAATAAAATATTAAATATTTTTAAATAGGTGAAATTCAATATAAAATTTACTAATGCAATTAATTATTAAAGCTTTATAATAAAGAATAAACTTTCGTTAAAAATTATTTTTACATATTGATAATTGCTTCTCATTTTTAAAATTATTTGAGCCTTATATTTTAATAATACATACTTTTACCAAATAAGAACAATTAGTAACTACAAGATTATGTTTATCCAAGAATCAGATCGAATAGCATTAAGATGATTTACATAAAATCTCATAGAACACAAGGTCATAAAATTATTAAATAATTACAACTAAGTAAGCGCTCGAAAACAGTGATTTAAAATATGATGCTATCCAGCTAGCTCAACTACGATAATTTTATTTAAGATTACAATGCTTTTAGTTTTCATTATTACCATAGTTCAGTCCCAGACACATCTTCGAAGACTGCTGAATTATAGGCACTACTACTTACTCCTAGTCTAAAAATACCATAAAATCATTACGAATCACATTTGCAAATGCAAATTCTAGTTAAAAATAATGCCTTGTATGTACTGTTTAATTTTTGCACATAAATATACACGTTCGGTTCATGCATATTGTACAATGTATATGCATTTATACGTGCCTTTAATAATATCGTTAATTATGTTTTATGAATCTACAAGTATATACACGTGTTTATTAATCAGTGCTTTCTTTCTCTGCATACAAAAGTGCATAACCACTTAAATGCACACATTTATTCTCTTTCTCAAATTTATTTTAAATAAAATTGTATCGGTTTTAAGGTTTGTATTTTAATATAATAAATGAAAATATTTATTTAAAAATTTTATAAATAAGATAATAAAAAAGCATCAAAAATTATTCCATTTTTTATAAATTATTTCGTCATTGTCTGAATTTCTGTTTCCATTTTTCATTTGTTTATGTAGCTTAAAGTATTACAAAAATTAAAATTATATAATTGCATAAGTATGTAGTTAATTTCACATGTTTTTTTTCTTTGTGCATATTATATAAATTTACTAATGTATTAGAACTTTGAATTAACACCAACAATTTTTTTACTTAAATATCACAACATATCAACATCATTACAGCAATTCTTTATTTCTAATCACTGTTCCTTACATTTATTTTACTTGAATGAATAGCAAACCCTTACACGTCACTTTACCTTTTTTATCATTTATAATTCTGAACAGTAATTAAAATATTAAATAAAAACTAATAAAAATATATTCTTATACTCAAAATTATTATTTTGCTTGCTTAAATAACACCATGAAATTAAAATTAATTCCGATTATGTCGTATATCGATTAGTACAGTATCAATAGAACTGACTGAAGTGAGTACTGAAGTATGACCGCTAGTATATACATACATAAAACACATATATACATCATTGAATGTGCAAAAACATACATACATAGACGCCCGCATATACGTGGAATTTAACGATATGACTAACAGTACATGTGATAACATTTTTGCTATCTTTCGTCGGTTTTTATTATAGAAGAATAAATTCGTACGTATAGAAAAGAAAGTTAATTATGCGATAAAATAAAAATAAATAAATGTGTATATGAACATTTACAATTGTGCAAAATTGTTAAATAATTTAGAGTAGTTATATATATTTTTTAATATTATCATCAAATAAATCGTATATTCATATTAATAAGATTTTTGTTATAGATTTAGTACATTCCTTTAATTTCCCATTTATATTATCCGTAAAGGTATAATTATTAACTATTAAACAGGCACATCAATATGGTTAGATAGATTTCGGACAGCGTAATAATGCATTTTTACACATCGGTACAAGTACTTTTTTATTTCATTAAATTGATCTTAGCAATCAAGACGGTAACATTTTTGATAAGATACGTATTGCTAGCAGTAGTAATTTTTTACATATTATATTTAACTTAATTTTTTAATATTAGCTAATTACTTACAATGAACAATTTTATCACTAAAAATATATTTTATTTTTGAAAAATTAATTCATTTTTTGAAAATCGAATTGCATTGGATTAAAAGTATTGTGAGAATTTAAAGTAAACATATTATACAGGCAATGCATAGTCTTTTCATTATGGGTCCTAATTATGTATGTTCGTAGTATTATCAAGTAAAGAATTCCTTAATGCTTATAGTCTAAATAACGTATTTCTGAAACTTTGCAAGTCTTATAATGACACTGTACATATAATAGATTTATCACCATATCATTAATGCTCTGGACGCATATCACTATAAACATGTCAATCCCTATTTAATAATTAATTTATTTGTGTACTTTTATCACAATGTGACATCATGTAAATATTTTTTATTCTTAATTAAAACTATGTATGTATATAAAAATTTCAGAGCTGAACTTCCAATAAACTAAGAACACATGCATTAAAAAAATTCATGCACTTTAATATCAATTGATTGTTTTTTTTGTATTATGAAAAAATCTAATTCATCTATTCATAAAATTTCTTTTACCATCATGAAAATTCTCATGAGGTAAAAGGACCTATGTTACACATACAGTTTGCATATCCATTTATGGATAAATTATTCATTTTCATTAAACACAAATTGATAAAATTTTAAACATGATTCAAATTTACTGAGTAGCAGGAAAAACACGATACAAAAATAAAAATTTTCCATTTAGAAATAGCAATTACATCTACAAATACTTGTGTATCAGAGTGTATTCGTATTTATATCTATAAAAAAGTTTATTTTTTATACTTATATTGGCTGAAGCAATCGCTAAAGATTATTTGTTATCTACCGTAATTGAAAAATGCTTTAGAATTCGGAAATTCATCGTCAACGCACGTTATTATTGATCAACAATGATAGAGAAGAACATGGAACTGTTACCGCATGCATTTCTTAATAAAAAGCGAGCAACATCCGAGAGAATATGACGGCGCTAGAAACGTTATGTACAATATCTATAACAGAATACCACTTATGGGCTACATAAAATATTAGATAAATTCTTTTTAGACTTGTAAACTGTAATCCTTTTACCATATGTAATGTTTTGTTTCCTATGTAATGTAATTCTACCCTAAACGAATAAAAATGGAGCAAAACCACCGCAGAAGATAAATCAGTAAGACAATGTGTAAAACATTTGATTTGATTTTAATCTTTTCAACATATTTTTCAAATTTACTGAAGACACGATACATTTATAAATTATGCACATAAATAAGTATATGCTATATTAGGCTTATTTAAAGTACAAATAGTACATTGTGATGAAAGTTTGAAATAATCGAAGAAAAGCAGCCCTCGAAATTAACAAGTTTCAAGAGTGACATATTATGCCTCTCATTGTTTCCCTATTTACAAATTACGAAACAACGGTATAATAACAACAAAAATTAATTACAAAGAATAATAGCAAGATGAATTATCATACACTAAGTCGCAAACGTAGCTACAAAAATACTTAGATAGATATAATACACATTAAATGAATAATAGTTTACAATGAATAATGAAAGTAGGAGAAATAAATAGTTTGCTTCATCTCTCTTCGATGTACATCTTTGTATGCGAAAAAATACAAATAATGAACTTTACGTACACTTGTTTAAATTTCGATGATGATAACTTAAGAAGAAAAGTAAATTACAAAATCAAAGTCGACGAGATAAGAATAACAAAAATCCTTACTAAATCATACCTGTATGATCTTTAAAAAGGATTGTATAATTTATAAATAAATATAAGATAGGAAGACATCATCAGTGCCTTCTATGAATTTACGATTATATTAGTCACGAAGAAGGGAACCTTAAAAGTTTACTACGAGGTGCCTTCGTTTATAAATCACTCCAAAAATTTATCAGTTATTCGAAGTTTCTTCTACGTATATAAAACAAAATATAATAAACAATACACTATAACGTTTCTTTTCTTTCTTTGAAACTTAAAACCATGTTAAGACACGAATTCTAAAATAAGTGTACACACTTACACGTATAAATGCATACACATATACATACGCGCAAATCCCCCGCGCGCACACAGGCGCACATATTTATAAGCACGATACGCATGTAACATATAATTAAAAATGCAGACTTGCATATTTATCAGTACACTATATACTTCGTACTGTCAATGACAATTTTAGCAGTAGGTATTTCAATTGGTATCAATTTAATCAAATTTTTCTCGATTGATAAAACACGATATTTATTAGAGTATTCGTTCATTTCGTCTGATGGAATTTCGATCAACTGCTTAAATCTTTGCAACGATTTTCCAGATGAATTTCTATTACGTGGAAAATCGCTGTTACTTTTTTTTAAATATTTCATTTTTCCTTGATCGTAATCATTCCGAGAAAATAAATGTACATAATATTGATTAATCTTTACATTTTCAATTTTTTAACATTTATATTCTCTTCGTACAGATAACTGTTATTTATTTTTATTAATTTTTTGATTTTATATAATCTAATTTAATATTTATCAGTCATACTACAATTAATTATTATCTTGGAGAAGCAATGCGATGCACAGTGGGAAAATTTTGATTTGTTAAGTATTAAATTTTACTTAAATGGGAATGAAATAATTCGAGAAATTTGCTGGCACATATGTACCTATGTACAGTGCACGCTTAAAAAATGTAGACTAACTTTAGATAGGCAGTGAGTAGGAGTCAAAAAGGATCTTTTCCGGCTTTTCCTTTAGGACGGATTATCAATACATAATTTTATAGAATTCGTCGGTTAACATTTTATATTTTTAAAAGTCTTCATATATTTTAATTAAAAATATTATGATCAAAGTAAAAAGTGCTGAAGGCACTTTGTTTGTATTTAATTGATCGTATTTATGAAAAGACGATGAATCCAATTTTATATAGTTAAATGTATTGATTCAACGGCATTTCAACTGCGATATAGGTAATAACGGAAAGGTTTCTTCCACGGTGCTTCGCGCTCCAAATCCATTATTCATCATTACAAATTTTTCTATTTTTTGAAAAAATCACACAAGACTTAGGTAAAATAGTCGAGATAGAGGACAATTTATAGGATAAACAATCTTTATAAATTGTTAAAAAATATTTTGTAAGCAAAGTATTTGCGTAATTAACGATGTGAAGGAAAGAAATGGTAATATTTATTACACGATTAACTTGTATGGACTCAATTGTGGCTCATTAAACTTCATTTAAATAGAAATAGGACAGTTAGATTTAAAAATAAATATTCGTTATAAGTGAGTTGCGAATGTCGCTTATTTTTATTTTTATAAAGTTTAATTTCGCTTTGTTATTCGTTAGCAAAAGAGTAATTGTACAATTTTAAGTTTGAAATACACATAAACAAGAGATAGATACTTATGTGTCTATGAGTGTCTCTCTCTCTCACTCTCTCTCTTTTTCTCTGTGCGTGTGCGTGCGCGCGCGGGCGAACGAACGAGCTAAACTAATCAGAGGACAGTGAGAGGTAGATAAGGAGAGTGGGAGCTAAGAAAAACGGAAATGTCGTAGGGCTGTGTGGGCGAATGAAACGGAGAGGTAAATGGTAGGCAGAATCTACAGAACTGTTTTACTAAATCTAGAAAATTGCTGACGACAAATTGCTCGTCATGGGGGGAGGGGGCTGTCCAGTAGGGAAATCACAAGACAAATTTACTCGGTGAACCAGAGCCCGGACTGGTATTGATGCTTGGTTGGTGATAAGGGTGCGAGGCCATAAACCGCAGTGGGTTGCATGTGTGCCGGCAGGGGATGTGCCGCATGGGAGGCGAGCAGCGGCCTTGCGGAGCTGTGATGGGCCGGTGGCGGAAGCGCTCGACTAGAATCATATAACGTTAGTGGGGACGAGCTGTAAACAGTTAAAAAATTGTCGTGCGTTAGGTATGTTTATGAATTGTATCTTTGCTCCCAGCAGCTCTGTTGAAGGACAATTAATGCATTATTGATTGAGGGCTCGTGATTTGTTTTAGCGTTGGATTAGTACCCTAAGTTTGACGCGAGGCTAGTTAAATAATTACAGTAACACAACTATTTTTAAAATAAAATGTTTGAATTTTCTTGTGTTCTCGAGATTCATTGAATAAGAGCGGAACGAAGAATTGCGATCGCTTTGTGGTTTGACATGGATATGAACGATTATTGATTGGTGTGAATTCGATTATATAAAATATTACTCGTCAAATTTGAAATATTTCCATGCTACCCCTAAATTTTATGAGACTCTTTTTAAGATAATTTTTAATTTAGTGTTGAAGGATATGTAGTGTATTACGAAATTCTTATGAACGTAAAAAGGCTCGAAAAGTACTTTAATAAATTAATTAATCGGTAAACTTACAAATCAGTTGGGTAAACTATTGAAAAAAAGCATGTTTTGTATTATACTCGCAAATATAGTAACGTTGAAAATGAAAAAAAAATTAACCAAATTACTTTGTATACAATAATAATAAGAGACCTGTCTGGAAAATAAAATACCTTAGGGTAATATATTAACGATTATCTATCAAATCGTCAAGAAAATTTGATGTACATTCAATTTTAGTAAGTTGAAAAAGTAAATATCGAGGTAAAAGTAAATATTTTTTGGAATTAAACATTTACATTAACATGCGCTTTGATAAAAAATTATTAACATTAATTTTTATAAATAAATGTCAATTGTTGATAAAGTTTTTATTCACCAAACTGCAACTAAAGGTATACTAATTTCTTGACAGATCTCGTATGAACATACTTAAATATTACTTTATTGTAATAAAAATGTATATTGGATAAGATCGGTACTATTAGTATCAATAATACATTATGTTGCTATTAAGTAAATGAAAAATTGAATTACGATGTCAAAGTAAAAGGGCAAAGAAAAGCAATGCACTAAACAAAAAAATACAGTATGTAATTAAGACAGAAAATATATGTAATCAACTTTCAAAATAAACTATGTCATTAAATTATTTAGGCTATATTATATAAATCATATACGAAAATAGAATTAATGTTAAATAAAAATCTTTAAAATTCTAATTAAAAAGAAACAATGAAATATCTAAATAAAAATGTATGATGGTAAAGAAATAGACATAGAAAACATTCGATTATTTATTTTTACCCAAAAAACGAACATTTAAATTATTTAAATTTTATGTCAGTTGAAAAGTTTTACTACATACTATGTATATAATCTTGACAAATTCTATTAATAAATATATTTATTATGTAAAATTATATTTCATTAATATTCCTTGAGTAATATTAGAAGATATCAAATTTTTAATTTTCCAAAAAAATATTAAGTTAATATTTAAATTTTTTACACAAATATGTATTATTAAATGATAAAATTATATGGATTGTGCTTTATGTAATATCATTCATTTTTCATATTGAAACGCGAAAATATGCAATCTTATAATTATATATTTCGAATTGTGAGTATATATGCAAATGATAGATAAACATAAATGCTTGTAAACAATTATCATAAAATAAAATTAATATCATTTATTTGTTTGTTTGTGATATATGAATAGCAATTACAAACTTTCTTTTAAAATCTTACGATCGACACGTAAAAAAGACCGAGATGAGCAGCCAATGATAAAAAGTAAACATCAAATAAATAAGTTTCCATATAACGAATTATATATATATATATATATATATATAGTTTTGAACTAACAATTGATCAGCAGACATAACAATGAGCATTGGCTTCCCTAAATTTATGGAAAGATTTATAGAATGAAAATGAGAGTGAATAATTCTAAATCTAATTAAGAATAAAATAGATAATAAAAGTGGTACACACGTGCATGCATCAACTAGATGTCTAGGTACCCACCCGGGTGTGAATCCCTGGTAGGTGGGCACTTGTTGCTGTTGTATGCTGTTAGGCGCTTGGCTCGGCGCGGCTGTCACGTAAACGGGTGGCGGTACCGGGTGGGCCCTTGGGCGTACTGCGTGCGCATACTCCTGATAGAGAGGCTGTCCAAGATGTTGGGCCCCAGCAATTATAGGCCCGGTTGTAGTCGGACTGCGACCTCCGGCTCCGACAATGCCGGGACCTCCAGCCCCAGAGCCCGTTCCCAATCCCACTCCGGTGGTACCAATACTGCTGCTAGCTACGGCTACGGCGCTAGCCGAACCCACGACCCCGGAGCCCACGGGACTAAGGTGGTGACTGTGGTGTGCATGGCTTACGTGTGTATGGCCACCGACGCCGTGGCTCGGGTGTACCCCTGCGGTGCTCACAACCTGGCTCTGCCTGTAACCATCACGAGTCCCACCGACCATTTTAAGGCACAACGGTATGATATGAAACTGCGGGAGTCTCGCCGAGCTCAGCAGCTTCATTAAAAGTAACGTTTACTCTTATCATTATATGTTCTATAAATGGTTCTGCTCTGCGAAATTCCTGTTATTATCTTTCGATAATCAAGCTCAATTGGATGTAACATTATTAGCTATTACTATTGTTTAAAAATTCAGCTCCAAAAGCAAATAACGGACAAACTAATTTAAAAATCGAAAGATAAATTTAAATGCCTGATTTTAGCACATAATTTAATTTATAATTGAAAGTCAAAAATATATCTTGGTACGATTAACGAATTCGGACATTAAAACAATTTGATTTGATGTATATATTCAACAATGGGCCAATTTCTAAACCAATCATATAATCTTGATTTTTATACAATATTAAGAGCATTTTGATTGAATTTAAAGCACACTATTATTATCAAGCTTTGTTCAAAGTAAATGCAGTTACAATAAACGTTTATAAATTATCCTACACATATTTATATTACTTTTTATACTTTTCATCTACGTATGAGTTGATTAACTGATAAATAATAAAGTATAGAATATACAAAACGAATTTAATTTCTGGTAATATGCAATAAACAATGTATTAAATTTCAAAAAGTTCTTCAATTAGCTATATTAAATATACAGAATAATAAAATAAGTTATTATTATTTATATAGGCGTTATTTCTTATTTTTTGAAATCTGGATTTTAAAATGTTTTAATCTTGATTAACTCTCATTTAATTAAATTTAAATATTACAGATATCTATTAAATATTATTAATTAATTGTAGAAAGAATCAGTTTTCTTAATGTTTCATTTCGATCAAGAGATTTGTAAATAATGAAATACTTTTCTAAGAAGAATAGAATCTAAATATTTGAGCTAAAAAAATCGAGTTTGTAACCGATGTATACATGAACTTATTCTTATATAAACTGTTAAAAAGGTTTCATAAAATGTCTTGATAACAATAAAAATTTCAATATTAATAATATAGATTTATCTAATGCTGGCCCTGATAACTAAATAATTGCTGCTCAACGATTGAATTATAAATGACAAAAGAAAATCACGAGTATAATTTTAATAAAGACAAATAGATTCTCGCTATGGCACAAATTGCATAAAAATCCATTAGATTTATATTATGAGATCTCCGGACTATGTTAGCAATATAATTCAAGATAATCAGTTACTTAATATTCAATACATAAATTCAATGCATAAACAATAGATATTTAGTTCATTATCTTTTATTATTTTATAATTCAATGGAAATTCACCCTTTTATACACGATTTATACACGATTTATACACGATAGGCAAGTGGTGTGCAAAACGGAAATAAATTCACGCATGTTATAATTAATTAATTAATTCGTTTCCTGATTGCGAGGAAACAAGTTTTTAATAAATTGTGAGAGGGACAGATCGAGTTCAGTGAAAACAAGAGAAAAAAATTTTATTGAATTATAACACTTACAAGAAAATTTAAATAAACAATAAATTAATATGTTAGTTTATTTTAAAACAATAATGACAATAATGAATACAATAAAATAACTGTGCGATAAAAATATTGGCTATTTTCAATTGTGTGTTGTGAATAAACCAGAATATTATTGAAAGATATACGGTCAAGCAAATATTAAAGAATACAAAAACTAAGAAGAATGACTCAGACGCTAAAATAGAATAAAGATAAGTAGAAGTAACAGGGATGCCAGTGATCGTTTATATTATGGTAAGCTGGTATACTACTTTTTATAATTAATTCTTGTCAGATACCATTTATAATTAATGATTTTATATAATTATTATATCTTTCGTAAACATTATTTAATGTATAAAATATTTAGGAATTAAAAAAAAACTGATAATGTAAATGCAAAAGTATATTGATTCAAAATTTCATAATTTCATAATTTATTTATATCATAATTTCGATGCAACAATAATCTTTTTATTATATTCCATATATACATACGTATATATAGATATATATATGTTTCAATTTTAAATTGCTTTAAAATTAGTAGTATATTAATGAGAAAAATATTAATAAAAAATATACTTATTCCATAATTTTTTTAAAATTTGATCGCATGTTATTTTTGACTTAAACAATAATTACCAATTTCCTTTTGAGTAGTACGATACGATTAATAAATATTGTCTTGACAGTTAAAAATGTATATATATTAGATATTCTCAGTCACGGATAAATTAAATTTTTATATGTAGTTAATTTTTTATATTAATTTTTATATTTATTTTTATATAAAACATTACGTAATAAATTTTTTACCATGATTTTTTAATTAAAAGTCTTATAATTTATAAATAATAACTAATCATGCTAAACCATTGATTATTATTGTAAATCAAAATTGTATCCAAAACATAATATCGTAGTATTGTTTTAAATTCAAATTTTCACAATAGTGTGCGCATGCGCGAATGTGTTTAGTTCTTAAATATATATTGAATGTTAGTACATTTTTATGCAAAAACTGCAAATAAATAAAACGTTTAATTAAGTATAGACGTACTATAAGTAATGTAATCCTTATAGATATTTTGATATAATTAATTAAGGTACGATAAAGTAAAAATTATATCTATTGGCAAGTATAATGGCAATATATTTGATAAATTAAAAAAACAGCAAATAAATTAAAAGAAAACTAGATAAACAGTAAGATTGTTAAAATTACTTAACATACGGTTTTTAATTAAAGACGAAAGTAAATTACTTTTGAATATTTACCTGTATTGATGTACTGGATTAGCAACAGCCCATTTTTGGTGATCTCTCGAATGTGCAGCTGGTGGTTGCACATACTCGTGTTTGTATTCAGTTCGTTTACTAGGCCATGACACACGCTTGTCAGCCCCAGTGGTATAAACGATGTGTTGTTCCAGTAAATGCGGCTGTGCACTGCTCGTTGTTACATACTGCAAGAAGTAGTCATGCATATCATAGCCGTCATCCTAGAAAAATATCAACCCGACGAAATTACTAACATATCTTTAAAAATATAAGAAACTTTTCGAGCCATTACTTTCATTACATTAAAGATTACTTTCAAAACGTCTTCAATGTTTGCTATAAAAAAGAAAAGAACATGCACAAATATAGCTTAAATTTAGGTTTTCAATTATTTTACGTGGCTAAACGGAGAATATAGAAAATATTTTTTAGGGTTCATTTTCTTAAAAATGTAGTGATTGGTACGTTTTTCACTTTAACATATCTCTAGGAAGAAATGGCATACCTGATACGTGGGTGGCTCTTTACAGGCAGCAGCATGACAGGGATGAGGTGCCAAGTACTCAACACCAGGCTCTGGTTTGGTTGGTACATTTATCATATTGCACTCCGATTGTACTTTCGCTAATAGACGCTTTTTTTGCGATTGAGAGGAATAGCCAGAACTAGTGACGAGTGCGAGAAAAAAAATAAATCGAAGAAAAAAAAATTGTTATAAAAATTTAAGATCAAATTTGTCATAACTTCGTTTAACTGCTTTTAACTGATAATAGACTATATATTAAATCAAGAAATCAATCGATAAAGTTTAAATTAGTAACTTAACAAGACGATTGAAAAATCAATTAAAAATAATTACGCGATAATAAAAATATCTCGAGTAATGTAATGTACAATTTCGATTAAAACTATCGCTTATTTCTTTAAAAGTATGATTTTTATCTAATAACTTAAGTTTGTTTGTATTAATGTATTGTGTTGAATGATGAAGTTATGAGCACAAGGGCAACAACATATGTATTAATAAAATGAGAGGCGCGCAAAATAGAAGCTTACTTAATATGGTGTTGTGGCTGCGGTTCGTGCTTGATGTGATGCGTCGTTTGTTGATGTTGTTGGTGCTGTGGTACTTGTTGGTATAGGTGAGTGGGATGGGATCTGCTAGTTGGGCTGGTTTCTCCGTCGCTGTCACCTACAGTTACGCAATTGATCACATTTTTGCGCTGAGACCGTTGCAAAGAACTGCTATGTGAATTACTTGAGTGGCCATTCGTTGATTGTGTTTGTTGTATTTGTTGATGACTGTGATTGTGCACCACGCGAGTTGCCGATTGAGCGCTAAAATGATGAACGTAACAAAAAACAATATATATTACAATTTGTAAATTGGATTCGATCTTTCGATTGAATAAATACACGAGTATTATCAAGCATAATATATAGTGAAGTACTGTTTGAGATTCTGTTGGTTTTCCGATCGTCTGTACTACCTTTTTGTTTGTAAATTCTTTTGCAAATATTTAATACGTTTATGACTACCAGATGTGTCCCAAGAGCCTACGAATATACTTTAAAAGTACATCGAATATATTTTCTTTCTTGTTTATGACCTTTTCACGACTTTGTAGGAATAATCGTATAGTTGCCAAACTTCATGATATTTTCTTAACCAACCGATACAAATTTGAAAACCATGAAAACTCAGCCATGCTTTAAAATATCGGCGCAACAACGCAAGCTGCGGTCCGACGTCCCAAAGCGCTGCCACCACTTCACCTCCGGCACTTCACCTCTACCCTCTTCAAAAGAGTGTTGACACTGTTTGGCTAGGGTTTCAATGACAACAGAAAATTAGTTTTCATTCAATCACCAAAACTTCCCATTCTGAAAGAATTCTATGCTGAACACCCGTACTCAAGGAGCGAGGTGAAGACATTAAAACTAAATTACATGCTCGTTACACTTAAGGATTCTCCTACATATCACGCTGTCTTTAGAATAGTCTTAAAATTAAAGAAAGAGCTTCTCAAATATCGGTGTTCGACATAATTATATAGAAGCTTCGACTTGACGCTGATATCAAGTCGCTGCAAGATACATAATGAATAATGAATAAGATACATAATGCCTGGATCCACGGTGTTCAATTTATGCCTGAGCGGCGCATCCAACCATAGCCAGTACTCGCTACTCCTTATTTGGCTCATGGCTACGCGGTGTTCAATTAACGATCAAACGTTGCATTCATTACCAATGCGCATTAAGCAGACTGTGGAAAATAAAAGAAGAAGAGTAAGATAGGTAAGTAGCGACCAACACAGATATTACTAGACGGCGGCTGTCTCGGCGTTTAATGTATAATTGGACGTCACATGGGCAGAGAGTCAATTACTATATCCCAGTAAGTAATAAATAAACAGTAAAACTAACAGGTCTAATACTACCACAATTACTTAATAAAGTAAATACCAGTAAACTCATCTACAATTAACACCGATTATTAGACTACAATAAATAACACAGTAAAATATTTAATAGAATCAATCCTAGCTTAGCGGTATTGAATTTCCGCCTGAATATTGCAATAGTAAGGAACATATAATTTAAGACAAAAAACGCATTATAATTTCCATCTCTTATTAATAAACACAGTTTTACAGTATTGCATTCGCCATCTTCGTCTCAACTTATTTTTACCCTGCTATCTCTACCCTTCCACTATCTGTCTCTCCACCACACCACCTTGGGAAGAATACACACTCGGCTTAGTTCCCGAACAAGTACATTTAATTCATAATTCATGCAAGTTTGCAAATTTTACTTAATCACTTTTCGTGCTTAATGACCCATCTTATAGTGATAAGGACTATTAATTCATATTATAGCCTATTATTTTTATAATTTTTTCATAATTATAAAACTTATGCTTGTATTAACTGTTAATATCTTCGAGATATTTTACCATACTCATTGTTTAAAAACAAGAAATTATGTTATTTATTATTATAGAAAAACAAAATTTAAATCATTTTAATCATAAAATATAATACAATTATACTATTTCAGTTACTTTAATGAAATATCTCAATGCATATTGACGATTATAATCCCATTATAGACTCGTGTTTTAATTAAACTAAGGATTTACAAAGTTCTTTTTGATGCGACAATACTGTTTGACAATCGCCTGAAGAAAGAAATACACAATTGTTGCGTTCGGATTTCGCTAAAGAAATAAAGATAGAAATCAAAAACGACAAACTTTGATAATATTTTCTGAAGGGGTATTGCGATCAGAGAAATCGGTGATTGGAAAGGGGTAAATAACCTAGAATAAACTATTTATTTCATCATAAATTTAAAAGTAATTTCTTACAAGTTATTTTTCAAGTAAACGATTATGTAAACATAATCGTACGTATATAACTTATAACAAATATATTTGTTAAATAAATAAATATAAATGTATTTGTTATATATAATATAACAAAATCATATGGTATATATATTATATATAATGAAGTATACTTCTTAAAAGTTACTTTTCTAAATGGCACCTGTTCTAAAAATTTTCAAATGTAATCTATATATTTATTCTCATTATATATTAAAAATTTCCGCTTCTTAATTAAAGCAGATATTCATAACTAAAGAAAAAATGCTTTTAAAACGTATTAAATAATATTTCGGTCTAATTTGTGCTTAATTATTGGATTAAAAAAAAAAGTTTATCATCATTAATTTAAAATAATTGCCTGTAATAATTTGCCATTAATCATTATCTCAAAAGCATTAGAATAAATAATAATTAAAATAAAATATTTTTATTTTGTAATTTAAACCAATTAATAAAATCGAATAAGTATTATAATATAAAGATATTTTAAAATGAATCAATCAATAAGAACTTCAAAAAGAATAAAAATTTTTGTTGCGATTTATACTTAAAAAATAAAATATTGAAAAAATAAAAAATGTACAGAATAAATTTAAGAGAACAGACCATTTCCCCGGTGACTCGTCTTCGCTGTCACTGATGGTAATTATTGAGACTGCTGGCGAGGGTGTGTCATGTATTGTTATTGTTTGCTGCCTAACATATGAAACTTGGTGATGCTCAGGCTGCTGTTGTTGTTGGTGTTGATATTTCGAGGTTGTATGATGATGAGATTGTGAAGATTGTTGGATAGGTTGTGACTGCCACGAGGATAAGGATTGCATGGGCGGAGGTGAGTGCTGGTGTTGTTGCTGTTGTCGACGCAGGTTGCTTGGTGGCGTGCTCTCCTTCACGCGTTTCTTGACTGGACTTAACTGCTGCTGTTCTTTCTTGTGTTCGTGACTACGATGCTGCGATGGCTGTGGCACACTCAAGTGATGCTGATGATGCTTGCTTACACTACGTTTGCCCCAATTTTGAGGAGGCGCGTGCTCAACTAATGTACTCGTGTTATAGACTTCAGCTACAGGGAACACCGGCCTCTGATTTTTCCCCAAAACCAAAAGAAATTAGACACACGTATATATAATTTGATCTTAATCTATTTTAAATTATTGCTTTTAATTTCTTTTCTATGCAAAATCGATTTTTCCATGTAATTAAGATTGTATTCATTTGTCAAGTATATATTTTATTGCCAAAAAAAAGAATGCGAAAAGGAAATATCAAACGAAAATATTAAAAGAACTAATTATTAATTTGTAAAAAATATGTATTAGAAATATAACGATAAATGAATTTTTAAAAAAAAAAAAAGAAAAAAAATTAAAATCTCGTAATTTAAATTGTTACACAAAAACTTCTTATTCATTTTTAAATAAAAATAAATTAATCCGTCTTTCTTTAACCGAGTACTTATAAATACTATGCTATTCTTAAATCACAATATTTTACCTGTAAAATTGCTGTGCTATCGACTATCAAAGGTCTACCCCAATCTCCAGCATCGCTTAGTAAAGGTTGTTGAATAGCAGCATGCTGAGGAGGCAATTGCTGCCAAGATGGAACAATTGTAGCCATTTGCCTACTTCCGCCGGGCCAGGAAGTTTGTACAGCATTCTAAATTTACAATAATACGTAATGATTAATATATTTTTTATTTTTCAGACAAATTCAAAGAACGTATTAACGATATTAATGACTTACAGTTAACAACATTTGGCGACCAGTTTCTACCATAGACACTGGTACGGCATATTGTTGTTGGGCGGCAGCTGCTGCAGCCGCAACTGCTTGCTGAGAAATGATGGAAGGTTGAATTTGGATAGGAGCCTGTTGCGCTTGAGTAGGCTAGATAATTTATTATACATTATGTAGAGCGAGCTTAATTGTTTTGTACTTTCATTTTCAATTGTTTGTGAAAAAATCTTACTTGAGTAACAACAACATGTTTTGCGGGACTTGACATAGTTTGATAACCAGGTGGTGGACAAAGTATTCCTGGTACTAATTGATGTGGAAAATCATGTACTCCACTTCTACCACTATTGGAACCACTAGAGGAACTACTATATTGAGTTGCTCTGCGACTGCTGTTACTATATATTTGATACTGAAATTTCAATAGATATATTGAAAGAATCATTTAGGTAAATTAAAAAATTAAATAAATTAATAGCCAATAATTAATTGCATAATATCCTAACTAACCATCTTGCACGTAAACTTTTTAAGACATAATTTTTTTAATTCACGTATTGATATACAATTTCTTTTTACAAATAGAATTTCTTTGTGCCTATTAAAATTCTTAATTTTACTCTAATTTTATACATAATCGAATTAAATTCTTATCGGTACAATCACGTAGTTTTTTACCAAATTATCATATCCGGATTGTGCAGTGCGATGTTCACGGACCAGTCTTTGCACCTGATTGTTAAAGGTAAGTGTAACAGCACTTCCATTTGTTGTCGGAACAAAGTTAGCTACTAATGATGTTGGAGGTGGTGGTTGAGGTGCAGGAGGTGCTTGATGATGAGCAGGGCTAGCGGTAAAGTCACCTGCTCGTCTGCATACCTCCATCATCTGCACCGAAGCTTTCACATTATTGCAATGTGCATAATCCACTAAGTGTGCCAATGTTACAAATGCATGATTTAGAGCTTCCCCTGGTGTTATTCTCCTCTCCTGTAATCGAAAATATTTCTAATATAATGATTCATTATATTATATATATAATACATTAACATACATAATTATATAAATATGCTCACATATACCAACGCACATTATATATACGCAACTCTATTGAAAAATAATTTTTAAATGTCCACTTGTCTAGAAGTAGAATTCAATTAATTTAATGAATATGTTAAAGAGCTAACATTCAAAAAAAATAATTAAGAGCTTCAAATTATCATTTACAGTATAATAAAGAAAAAGTAATTTTTATTTAAAAAATGAATTAGATATTACTACCTGGTCCATTGTCAGCATTCTTTTCAAAAGATCTATAAATTCTCTTCTATCAGCCTTTTCAGCCAATAATTGACCTCCTTCCAAATCCGTTGGTACATTAACTTGACCAATATCATCAAGACAATTAAAAATGTACTTTCTTGCTTCTTTAGATTTGATACTTGTTTCTGCTTCATGTTCTTCGGGTGTTTTGAGTCGCCAAAAAGGATACGTACCTAAAATAATATTATTTTAATGAATTTTAGTTAATACATTTTCAAGTAAATTGAAACTAATTATTCATGACTAAAAACATGAGTGAATACTATTATACACATTACTATAACAATTAGAGTTAATTATTGTAATTTTAAGTATAATAAATTTAATTAAATATATTAATACAATATACATTAAAATATACCTTAACTTTTATTAAGATAATAAGGTGCTACAAAATCATTTTAAGAAAAAAATTAATGAAACAAAAAGCTACTTATCAATTGATGCAATTAAAAGTTTTGCTATTTATTATTAAGTATTTTATTAATTGTGAAGTATATTTTATAAAACTTAAGAAAGTTTGTATATTGAAGTCTCAATGCACAATCACATATTTTGTATTGTAGACCTTATATTCTAATAAAATAAAGACATTTTTCTCATCCAAATAAATTATGTTATTAGAAATAAATAGTATATTGGAAGAGAAAACTCAAACTCCAACTTACTGTCAATATCCCTGTAGAAAAATTTTGTGGTTTTACTGGCATTGTTGAGCATGTGTTCAGTCGGTAATCCTTGGGTCTGGCTAATATACCTAATTTGATCGTATTCAGAGCTACCGGGATATAAAGGCCAGCCAAGAAAAAGCTCGGCTACTACACAACCAAGTGACCACATATCAATGGCCTCACAAAATGGTAATCCTAAGATGATTTCAGGAGCACGATAATAACGAGACTGTAAATATGTGTTGCATACTGCCTTAGAGACATGTGAAGCTGATCCAAAATCTATTACTTTGACTCTATAAGGTTGACGCACCGGATCTACGAGCATGATATTTTCTGGTTTAAGATCTGCATGAATCAATCCCAATTGCTGAAAATAAATTTTAAAAACAAACGAATAAATTATTAAATATTATTCGATACTTTTAGTTAAAATAACAGTAACTATGTTTTCTATAAAAGTATGCTGCTTATAAAATAAAATGCCATTTAAGTAATATTTTTATATAAATTTTACACAATACAATATTAAAAAAAAAATTAAAAAAAATTTTAATGATTAAAAAGCATTAAAAGAATTTTCAAGTAAACTTAAATTTGCATTATTTTTTTACAAAATTGGTACCTTTACAAATAATAAATATATTATAATATAAATATATGTATTATTCATGTAGAAATTCATATCAAATTGTTGATCAAAATTGTTTTTAATATTAACAGTGTAAGAAACAGTTATAAAAAAACACAATTAGATTTACTTTTAATTTAAGCAATGCTGTTAGAACTTGTTGAAGAATAGGTCTGATGTATTTAAGAGGTAGAGGTGAAAATTTATTCTGTTTTAAAAAATCATAAAGGTTTTGTTCCAACATTTCGAATACTAGGCAGGTATGTGACTTATGCTGGAAGCATTCATAGGCACGTACGAAGTTGAACTCATCCGCATTTTCCTGACTAAGACGTGACAGGATGGAGACCTAAAGAATATAAATATATTCTAATTGCAAAATTATTAAAATAAGAACATTTTAATAACGGAATTTTATGTTTAATTTTATCAATATTATATATGCATCAATATTATTTCATACCTCAATTTGACCTTGCCGGGCATATGATGGATGATTTTTTAAAATTTTGATAGCTACTATTTCGTTTGTTCCTTTTTTCCAACATTTGACGACCTATATAAAAAATTAATTTTAATTCTTTTTTTACTTTATTATTATTTTTTTAATGTTATAATATAAGAAATTTAATTATAATTTTAAATACTTCTATTAATCAGCATCATATTACTTTAATTATATACTACATTAAGCATTATAATATTTACTTGAAAACCTATGTTTAATTACACAATACAATTAATTAATGTACTATAAATATTTTCATGAACAACTTCCTTAACTTATAAATGATAAAAAGTATGATGTACTAAATGGTATATTAAGGTTACCTTAAAGTGATTTATCGAGTTGTTTTTATCATACTCGAGAACTGTCTCTACTTATTCAAGAGCAATTTATTTTTATTAGTGATATTAATAACACTTTTAAATATAAACAAGTTGGATATAATTTTATTTTAAATCAATTTATATATTTAGAAAAGTGTCTTTCAATAAGTAAACAGTCAGCTTAATATTTTTTCAATCCTAAAACTGCGCATGTAATTAAATTACAAAATGATCTATGAAACGGTAAAAGAAAAAAAAACATGAATAAAACGACAAAAAATATGTTTGCTAACCTGACCAAAAGTTCCGCGACCTAGGAACTCTAGGACCTCATATTGATTAGTCATAGAGTACAGAACCTCATGTTGCACCAATTGGTAATCTCCGTCACCTTGAGGATTAGAGCCTCCTCCACCGTTACCGTTATTGCTGACCTGCTTCGTGTGAGAAGTCATTGCGTTAGTTTTGTGGGGCTGCTGCTGTTGTGGTTGTTGCTGCAATGGCAGTTGCTGCTGCTGTTGTTGATGTTGGTTGTGATGTTGGGAGGTTAAAGTCGTCGTGCTCGCTGCCGTAGACGTGGCTATGTTGTTCGCGTTTACTGAGTGAACTACCAAGCTCTCACCAATACCTTCTCTTGACCACGATTTTCTCTGAATTCAATAAGAAATATTAAAATTGATAATTTTATTTACAGCAATAATAAAACTTTTTTGTCTTTTATCAATAAATGTATTATTATACATTTACAATTAATGTAATATAGATCAAAGCATACGCATATAAATATGTAAGTATTATATGCAATGCAATTAGCAATAAAGTGCGTTCTCGGTTTAACATCGCTAAACAATACTTTGCGATCAATATATAAAATGGCTGAATCAACCCTGCAATACCGTATATGAATTCCTCTACAAATCGATTAACTCGATATTTCGAAAACTTAGCATAAGAAATAGTCTAATAGTATTATGAGCGCAACATTCAAAGAGCAACCAAAATAAGAAATAAAATCAAGCAGAACCTGTGTAATGAAGATGTGTAAGAAAGCGCAAGTGTTCGGACGTTTAAAATTATCTAAACATTTAAGAGGGAGGATCAAACAAACTTAACGGAAGTTATCTAAAGTATTATTAGATCATTTCGATATTACTTATCAACGTTATCATCGTGTAAACAAATCTTTATAATCTAATCAACTTCATCAATTTATAAAACACCTACACACAAGCGTAAAGTTTGTATCTTGTATGTCATTTGAAAGTATCGCGATTCTTGAGAGTATATTTATATCATCAGTATTATAATAAAAAAGAATCTTACATGTATCAAAATACGTATCCTTTATTTGGATTGTTCTTGTATATAATTTGTTTAAGATTTCTTTTTAGTAGTTAAGTATAAGAAAAATAAATGGTAATGTATAAGATTACATTAATTACGTAGAGTACTACTTTTCTTGAATTTTTTGAACTAGTAAAATACGTCGCATTCCAATCAAGCTCTAATAAAGTTTAGCCACGCAAATTTACATATGTAATTTGGCGCTTGTCAAGCTTTATAATGCCTTTAAATTTAGAACATGATATTCTTAGTATTTATTAAATAAGCGATCACATTATTATAATTAGAATAATGAATGCTAAAAATTCAAAATTTATATAATGTATAAATAATAGTAACAATATCAAAATTATTCGTATAATATTCTACCAATCATCAAGGTAATCAAGCAAGTAACCAAAAATGGGTAAACTAAATAAACTTTAATATAAATAATAAACGAAAATTTATGATACATTATTATATAAATTTTAAAAGTACGTGCAAGTCAATTTTATAGAATTAAACATTTATATACAATAAATAATATCCTTAAAAAAACAATATAATCTTTAAAGAGAATATACTGAACAGATCGAAAGAGAGATACGTACGATTGAAGAAAAAACCATCTCAATTTTTATGAAATGTACTGTTTGGGAATTCACCCGCGTATAATTTTCTTCTCGAAATGTTGAATAGGAGAAACAGACAGTGGAAGGGGAGGATGAAGAGTAAATAACAGTATTCACGGATGCGGTTGTAATTTAATATTAATACTCATATTTCGTTATATATATGTTTTATAGGTGTAGTCTTCATAGTTACGATTCGATTAAATACGTATGTAATTGCGCAAGTTGACCCCGAACTGTACGAAGTTGTCTTCCTCTGTTCGAGTATAGAATCGAGAAAAGAACTGCAGTTGAAACGTCGGTGGTACCTTGAATCAAATGTTGTTCTCCGCTGTCCTATTGAAGTACTAATGCGGGCACGGGGCACTTGTTTATTGAATTATTGAAGTTTTGTCTCAGAAATTGAGAGTGCAAAGTAAAACTAGAGAGTCTCTAAAGTATGTAAGAATCTTTGAGATAGTCTAGCTACCTAAGCGATGAAACCTATTTTATATAACTCACCCCGCTTCTTCGCAAGGGTGTGGCCTCCTTCGGAAAGGAAACTTTTAGTCTTTGTATGACAATGGTTTTTAAATTATGATTGGTGGACTGCAATAAGTAGGTGGTCCTTTCTTGGACAATACACCATT